>OZ023268.1:75534286-75814286 GCA_964006375.1 Tillus elongatus | reverse complement strand
CCGATAAATAAAAAAATAATGGGCCGATTTTAATAAAGTTTGGCATATACCTTCCTTTTGTAAATGGCTTGGACGTTTTCTGGGAAAATTTTGAGTTTTCATTCGAAAAAAAAATTATCTAAAAAAATAAAGAAGCTATGATAACCCAATTTGGTAGGAAGGTTTACGATATAAAAAGTAAATTATACACCAAATTTTAGATTTCTATATTACAAGAAAAAAAAGCATAATAAAATATTTTGTCAGATCATTTCTATTAAAACCCACCTTGGCCTTCTTCCGCGCCGATTCACAGGGAGAAACCCACTGTTTTGACTGCTGCTTGGACTCTGGTGTGTTGCGGTCAACCCATGTTTCGTCCACGGTTATGAAACGGCGCAAAAACTCATCCCTATTGCGGTTGACCACAGCCAAACACTCCTTCGAAGTTGTCACACGATTGCGTTTGTGGTCGATTGTGAGCAAACGCGGCACGCATCTTGTGAATAGCCTGCTCATACACAAGTGATCATGCAAAATCGAAACCACTGACCCATGTGATATGCCTATGGCTTCCACAATCTCCCGTACTTTCAATCTCCGATCAGCCAACTCCATATCGTGAATTTTTTCAATTGTTTCGGGTGTAGCGACCTCAACTGGGCACCCAGAGCGTTCGGCGTCATTTGCGCTTGTCCGGCCGCATAAAATTCAGTAAACCAATTTTTAACCATGGAAATTGATGGTGCAGAGTCCCCACAGTATTTTAAAAGCTTAGCCTTGGTTTGAGTGAAGGTTTTTTCCGCAAAAATAATGTTTGATGAGCACACTTTTTTCCATTTTCGTTATAACTCGAGAGGTTGTCTGCTTTCAATGGCTATCTAACACGAACTAAATGACGCAGCTTGTTCAAAATTTGACAGGAGTCAACTGACAGATGCTTGTCTTCCAGAATTTTTATATTGTAAGATTCTAAGTCTAAGGTATTAGCGGAGTTGATTTCAAGGTTGTCTTCTGCTTCTTTGTTAATGACGTCTGTTACTTTCGAGGTTAGGCTTAGAACGCGCACGTTTCTCGTATGAATCATGTCAGTTAACAAATGACAAATCGGGGTGTTGTCAGATTAAACTATAGGGGCGGGAGATGGCTTTAAATACCGTGAAAATAGGACGCTTAATATTTATACATAATAAAACGAAGTTCTAGATCGCTTTTAAACAAATTGAATCACTTTCATTAAAATTCTTATTTATTAACATTTTTCTATCTTCAGATTTAGATGAAAGTTGTCGGAAATGGCAACCCCGCTGGTTCTTTATTGTAACATACTTTCGTAGCCTGTGCGTTTAAAGCTTAATTTGGAGATTTTGTTTGCAATGACAGCGGAACCCTGATTTATCTGTCTGGCTTTGTCTAACATTATAGGCATCTATTCAGAGGTAATATTAGGTCATATCGTAGATTATTGATTTTTTATGTAGTTATAACTCAAGATTTACTAAACCGATTGAATTCAAATTTGGTACATAGGACCGCTTATATCATATCTATGTTTTTGTAAAGTTTTAGTTTACCGCTTCTAGTAATTTAAAAGATATTGCGTTTTCAAGCAGTTTTTTTGCATTTTTTCTAAAAGTAATTGAGTGTCAAAACTGTCTAACGAACTCATCCAAGCTATTAACAACACGAAGGGGAGTTTTTAACTGACACTGGATTTGGGTTCTTTGGATTCTGGCCCTAATTCGCGCTCATTTAAAGAAATTTTCCAAAAGTGTTACCATCGATACCTCTCTATTAGTGAATTTTTTTAATGAAAATTCACTAAGAAGATACTAAAGAATGTTATATGTGTGTGTATGTATACATATGTATGTATGGATACATATAGAAAATCTGACACCTCATCTGCAGTGGTCATGCACACAGAAAATAAATTAAACATCAACTGCCAAAACAATAACCTCGGTTTACAACTTCAAACCCAGAATTATCCGCGAAGCGATCGAGATCGAGAAAAACGTCCCGATGCTTTTAATAAGCGGGGTGATAGTCTTCATCTTTCGATTACTTGGAAACCTATTATATCCTAATTACAAACACACAAAAAGACTGTTAATTAAATAGATAATCTAACTTCTCCATTACCTGACTCAACAAATATCTCTAATCCGCCTAATCCTCTAAGTATCGACACGAAAGCACCTGACTTAATAGGCCTTGACCCGACTAACTACACTGATAACGAAGCAGGTAGATACACCTTTATAAATAGTACAAGACTTACGACAAACGGTCAGATCTCTCTCAGGTATAGGGTTTAACACATTATAAGACCTTAGAGACGATCTCCAGCGAGATTTGGGAAGTAAGAAGATTTACGCCCCTTAATGGAACCACAACAACCCAGTTGAAGTAGGCGGATTCAATATGAGATATACTTGGTTCTTGGTTTTCGAGTTAAACCACGACCAGAATTTGAATTTATTAAAACTCGACGTTTCTGCTCATGTTTTGGGGCCATTTTCAAGGGGCAAAAGAATTTAACTGCAAGGCTTCAATCCGCCTACTTCTTAGACGCGAACAAGGGTGGGTTGGGTTGTTGTAGTTCGATTAAAAGGCATCAATCTGCCTACTTCTCATATCTCGCTGGAGATCGTCTCTAAGGTCTTATAATGTGTTCAACCCTATTCCTGAGAGATCTGACCGTTCGTTGTGAGTCTTGTACTATTTATAAAGGTTTATCTATCTGCTTCGTTATCAGTGTACTTAGTCGGGTCCAAGCATATTAATTCAGGTGCTTTCGTGTCGATACTTAGCGGATTATGTGGATTAGAGATATTTATTGAGTCAGGTAATGGGGAAGTTAGATTATCTATTACATTAATTGCCTTTTTGTGTGTTTGTAATGAGGATATAATAGGTTTCCAAGTAATCGGTAGATGAAGACTACCATCTCTCGTATTAACACCATCGGGACGTTTTTCGATCTCGATCGCTTCGCGGATAATTCCGGTTTTGAAGTTGTAAACCAATGCTATTGTTTTGGCAGTTGAAGTTTAATTTATTAATGTTCTCTATGAATATAATGCATGATCACTACAGATGAGGGGTTGGATTTTCTAACTGCGAGGGTGTTTTCATATATCCTATTATGGATACGTCTGTTTGATTGTCCTACATAAGTTCGGAGACAGTTGGTACAAGGAATTTCGTAAACTCCTGTGGGTTTCGTTTGGAATTGTATTCTTGGGAGTTGTTATTATATTTAACATTTTTTGCTTTGTTGTGAATATGGTTTTGATATTATGGGTTCTAAAAATTCGACTGATTTTGACGGTGACATCTTTAATGTGTGGTAAGAAGTGTTTGTGCTGTTGCGTAAACTCTTCTGTTCTTGTGGTGCAGTGGCTGGTTGTTGTGCGTTTCTAATGTTTCGTAGTATGTGATTTTACGACTTTTGTCGTATCCGTTTTCTAGCAATGTCTGTCTTAAAATGTTTGATTCTGTCTGTTTATGGTTGTCGTCGTTAGTCTAAGAGATCGTGTTACTGGTGTTCGAACCACGGAATTTAGTTGCTCAGGGTGATGGTGAGATTGGGAGTTAAGTGTTTTCGGTACACAGTGTAAGAAAATCCTCTGGCTGGGTTTTTATTAGTGATGTGTACGTACATCTAAGAAAGGCACAAATAAATTATTTTCTATTTCCATAATGGAATTTGGGGGTTGATCTTATTTAGGTAAGAAAGGAATTTGTCCAGAGATTCTTTACCGTGTGGCCAGACAGCGAAAATGGCGTCAACGTATCTTAGCCAGTAGGTTGGTTTTAGTTGAGATGAATTGAGGGCTTGTGTCTTCCATGAAAACGTTCCATGCCAGTGCAAAGGAGAGTTGTGAACCCATTGGAGCACCTCGAACTTGTTTGTAAATATTGTTTTGGACAAGGAAATATGCAATGTTCTAGAAGCGCTAGGGTATCGTGCGAAATATTGTGTTTATTTTGAGAATGTCAAGGGTTTTAGATAAAAGGTATACATATATTAGTAAATAAAGAAACAATATCAAAGCTAACTAGAATGCCGCTTTGAAAAATGGTGCTAATTTAAAAGTCAATCAAATGAATGAATTTTTTGACATAGGATACGTAGCTCCTATAGCATTAAGCGATTTCTACCCATTAAGTATAGTAGTGTGTATATGCCGGATAAACTAACAGAATTTCCAGTAAGATCGCTGTCGCTGTAATTTGGGATAATAATTTGACATTTAGTAAATAACAGACTAGATTCGCATGTGTCCATATATATATATATATATATATATATATATATATATATATATATATATATATATATATATATATATATATATATATATATATATATATATATATATATATATATATATATATATATATATATATATATATATATATATATATATATATATTGTACTGTTTTTAGTGAATTTTCGTAGAAAAAATTCACTAATGGGGAGATCCCGACTTTTGAATTTTGAAAAAATTTTTGCAAATGAGCGAGAACTAGGACTCCTAGAACGCATATCCGGGGTCAGTTTGAATTTATATATGTTTATATATATATATATATATATATATATATATATATATATATATATATATATATATATATATATATATATATATATATATATATATATATATATATATGTATCACACCGATAACTCAAAAAATAATGGACCGATTTTGATAAAATTTGGCACGTACCTTTCTTTTGTAAATGGCTTGGATAAGTTCGTTAGTCAGGAAAATCGGACGAGGTTTTCCGGGAAAATTTTGAGTTTTCATTCGAAAAAAATTCTTATCTCAAAAAGTAATGGGCCGATTTTAATAAAATTTGGCATGTACCTTCCTTTTGTAAATGGCTTTCACAAGTTTGTTAGTCAGGAAAATCGGACGAGGTTTTCCGGCAAAATGTTGAGTTTTTATTCGAAAAAAATTCTTATCTCAAAGAATAATGGGCCGATTTTGATAAAATTTGGCATGTACCTTCCCTTTGTAAATGGCTTTGAAGTTCGTTAATCGAAAAAATCGGACGAGGTTTTTCGGATACATTTTGAGTTTTCATTTGAAAAAAAAAATTATCTTAAAAAATAAAAAATCTATGATAACCAAATTTGGTAGGTAGGTTTACGATATAAAAAGTAAACTATACACCAAAATTTAGATTTCTATGTTACAAGAAAAATAAGTAATAATAAAATATTTTGTGCCAGATCATTTCTATGAAAATTCACTACCATAACGCACTTGCTGCGTCCAGGCTTTTATTTATTCGGTCATGTTGCATGCTTAGGAAATACTTACTAGATTTGTTAGTTGTCGGTTATTATTTTTTCTTCTCCAACGTGGGTTCTAAATGGTTTCTACAAACAGTTCATGTAAAATATCAGTGTTCTTATCCTGTCTGCATCTAACGATAAGGATGAAAAAGGTAAAGGTAAGATGCTTACTGGCAATTAGGCCATTGCTGACCCTTTTTGCTCATCTAAACTAACCTACCCTCCACCTTGAGCTCGATCTCAACGACGACAGTGATTTGAAAAATCATCCGCCGTCGGTGAGTCTCGAACCGTCAACCCCCGAGTCCGTAAGGAGTAGGTGTTGATCTCATCGCTCCCAAGCTATTCTAAGCGCTTTGAGTTATATTTTTTCCAGCTCCCTAATATTATATTTCGTTGTTGCTAGGTATACAATACATCCATAATCTAATATTGATCGGATACGGTTTTTGTAGAACAACGGTGCAATATTAACATTCTTACTTAGGTGGTTAAGATCTACGGTTACGGGAACTGGGGGCTGAGACATTTGTAGGGCGTACCTAAACATGGAAATTGCCCCATATCTGCTATGCCATTAAATCGGTTTTGCACAAGTGAACAATGTGCCACTTGATGACCGCAACACACCAGAGTCCAAGCAGCAGTCAAAACAGTGGGTTTCTCGCTGTGAATCGGCGCCGAAGAAGGCCAAGGTGGGTTTTAATAGAAATGATCTGACAAAATATTTTATTATAATTTTTTTTCTTGTAATATAGAAATCTAAAATTTGGTGTATAATTTACTTTTTATATCGTAAACCTTCCTACCAAATTGGGTTATCATAGCTTCTTTATTTTTTTAGATAATTTTTTTTTTCGAATGAAAACTCAAAATTTTCCCAGAAAACGTCCAAGCCATTTACAAAAGGAAGGTATATGCCAAACTTTATTAAAATCGGCCCATTATTTTTTTATTTATCGGTGTGATACACACACACACAAAAATATATATATATATATATATATATATATATATATATATATATATATATATATATATATATATATATATATATATATATATATAAGTTTCCCCGATTTTCCACCGGAAAAACTTGAGCATAAAGGCTGATTAACAAACTCCACCTCAGTTTTCGCCCAAACAAGATTTTTGCCAAGTGTGATTGAAATCAGTTTAGTATTTTTTGAGTTATTGCTCGGGTACATACATACATCTATACACACACACACACACACACACACATATATATATATATATATATATATATATATATATATATATATATATATATACATATATACATACATATATATATATATATATATATATATATATATATATATATATATATATATATATATATATGTATGTATGTATGGATGTATCCGAGCGATAACTCAAAAAAATACTAAACTGATTTCAATTAAACTTGGCAAAAATCTTGTTTTGGCCAAAACTGGGGTCGAGTTTGTTAATCAGCCTTTATGCTCCAGATTTTGCGGTGGAAAATCGGGAAAAACTGTTTGAAAACTCTATATTTTTTAAATTATTAAAGTCAGTGGAATGGAATTTTTCACATATATAGAGCATTCAAAGATCTTCTCATATATTAATTTTGAGGCGTTTCTCTCAACACAAATTTAAGGTATCCTGAATTAAAGAAATTTAAAAGCTACGACACGCTCTTAAAAGTTTATTAAGGCGTTGTGTAATGTGCGTGGGAGACGTTGACATAACGGATGTCTTAGTTTGTTTTCTTTGAATGTTGGAAAGCTACAAAATCTGCTAATTAAATTAAAACAACCAGAGTTGTCAGTTTGAAAATTTAATTACACAAATTTGGGAAGTTTCCCTCATCATCAAAATTAACGGTAATATTTATTTCTAGAATTGATTTGTTATTCTAAAAGCTATATGGTAAAATCGGCAGCTAAAGAGTTTAAGCTTGATTTTAAGTTGTGATCCAAACAATAACCAAATAAAATCCTTATAAGTTGAATAAAACTTTTACAATTTTTTGTGAATTTAGTCTAGGGAGATTTATCTATAGATTTCGCATTCTGAAATGACCAACGACACGATTCTTGGTCACGTGGTCAGAAATGAAATTGCTATTGGTTTGTTCTGTTATTTGTATTCTTATAGCAAAATGGAGCGGTTTATGTGGCGTCATATGTCGTATCAATTTACTTTTATTTTAGGTTATTAGGATAATAGGTTGTTTTTCGAATAGTAATTTTAGTTTATATGAAAAGCTTGTGAATTAAATCACCTTTAAAATAAGTTATGTTAAATTCTTTCTGTTAAAAATTATGTAAATAGTGCAAAATTTGAAAATAATTTAATTCTTTGTTTAAAATCGAAACTTAAAAATTAATAATGAATATATAAACTTTAGATAAATAATCATTTCAAGATAACTGCTATATGGCGTTGCAAAAATCGATTGTCGTGCAATCACCAAAGTTAAGCAACCTCGGGCATGGTCAGTGCCTGGATCTGTGACCACCTGGTAACACCGTGTGCTGTTGCCTTTTTTTTAGGTAGTGACACTTCTGTTTTGTTCTTATTAGCGAATTTTTATTTTAAAAAATTCACTATTAGAGGGGTACCGATGGTGAGACTGCAATTTGTTTTTGAAACAAGTGTGAATTTGGGCCTCTAGAACCCGAAACTAAGGTCCGTTAAATTTTTTATATGTTTATATATATATATATATATATATATATATATATATATATATATATATATATATATATATATATCCACACGATAACCCAAAAAGTTATGAACCGATTTTGATGAAACTCGGCAAGAATCTTTATTCCATTAATATCTTGGCTGAGTTCGTTAGCCGGCACTAACCAAATTATTTTGATGAAATTTGGTTGGTATGTTGCCCTCGTAAATACCTTACTCCACCAAAACCCAACTTTTTAGGTTTATTGAAAATTGAGTCATACAAAATTTGAAGCGTTTTCATAAAAATTCGCTACCACAATGCAATTGCTGCGTCCCGAAAATTTTTACTAGTTGTTTACAGGTTGTGTTAAATTTAAAATGTAATCTCCATTAAAGAAGGTATCTACTGAAAGTATTATGCTCTTTCTGTGATGGTAACATCCAGGTATCATACGCTATTAGGCCATTTCTTTATTAAAGGTCATATTAAATATATATTAGTAGTTTCGGAAGTTTGAATTGTTACTTTAACTTATATCAAATCGTTTTAATGGCAACATTCTCATGTCGTTGTCAGCGAATTTTCTTGAAAAAAATCACTAATATGGAGGTCGCGACTTTTGAATTTTGAAACTAGGACCTCTAGAACCCACATCCGAGGTCAGTTTCAATTTATCTATCTATCTACATATATATATATATATATATATATATATATATATATATATATATATATATATATATATATATATATATATATATATATATATATATATATATATATATATATATATATATATATATAAATTTGGTGAGTACCTTTCTTTTGAAAATGGTTTGGATAAGTTCGTTAGCCAGGTAAATCTGCACAGTTTTCCTCAGAAAATGATGTGTTTTCTTTCGGAAAATGTTTATATATCCGGAAATAATGTTATGGCAACCAGATTTAGTCTGTGAGTTTTTATCACAAAAAGTAAAGTATGTGTGTGTGTGTGTGTGATTTGTTTCTTTAACGTCGGCCTATTTTCGCGACTATGGCCAATCACCGACGCCAGGGAGCAGTTTTACCCCACTATCCTGGAAATTTTGCCAAACCCCTGCCTTTTTGTAAGGAGGGTAGGGATCTTTAACGTGCCCAACATCGCATGGACACGGGACCGACGGCTTTACGCCCCCTCCGAAGGGCGGAACGTGCAGGCATTCAACTTGCTCAAATACAATGCCAGGACCTTGGTTGATGTTAATGTTACAGTTTGTACTGAAAAAGTGAAAGGAGAACCCTGGGATCGAACCCAGTACCCTTCGGTTCAGAGGCACACGTTCTTACCCCTGAACCACCGAGGCTCTAAAAAGTAAAGTATGTGCCAAAATGTAGATCTGTAAGTTAAAGGAAAAAAAAAGGTATAGGCATTAAAAAAATAAATTGGGTGTCACTGATGACCAGAAAAACGCACAAAGCAAAATACTTTATGTGGATAATAAAATCTATTGTATATTAAAGACATAAATTACGTATTTTTGACGCAAGAAGGTCAAGAAATGTCAGGAAAAGTTGAAAATTTTATAGTTTTTCCTCTTAAAATGTCAAGTCGCGATTTGCAACGTCAACATTGGCATCTTTTAGGCAAAGAACCTGAAACAAATACAGATTATCTAGAGAAAATGTCGCAAGAAGTGTGTTTTACAAACCCCTAAGTTTCAGCTTCAACCATCATTGTCCTTCATTTTACTAAAGTATTTCCAGAAAATTCATTTCAAATACAACCTTTGCTGGTGCTTTGGCAGTAGTTTTAGTTTAGAATTTATGGTTTAATACTTTTTAGCCAATTTTCGTCGAAAAAATTCTCTATTGAAGAGACCGTGACTTTTGGATTTTGAAATTAATTCTTTAAATGAGCGAGTAGAACCCATATGCGGTATTAGTTTCAGTTTTTATCTGTTTAAATATCAATATTGCCGTTATTATACAAGATACTAGAAAAAACTTCATACGTTAATTATAGTGTGACTTGAGCTACATCTTATAAAGTTATTTCGACAATTACAGGGTGGCCCATATGTCGTTGGTGATACAAATTCTCTTTTTTTTTTAAATCGAACACCCCTTATATTATTGCATTTTTGCATTTTCATTGAATTATGATGCATGTTTGTAACAAAAATTGATAGCGTTCATTATTTTCGAGTTATTTCAATTGTTTCACATTTTCTGGCACATATTAAAAGTTATGATACGGCGTTTTTACCAATAAATAGCAGAGTCTCATGAAAATGACGCATTCAGAGAGGTTTTCGTTTATATTATACGTGAAAAAGATCGAGGTAAAGTTTTTGTGAAATTTTTGTAGTTAATAATAAGTATTTAATAAGTGATTGTAAAAAAATGTTTTCGGATTTCCGTGAAAGAATTGTTTGCAAACTTTCACGAATTTTTTTTTAGTAGTTTCGTCGAATAGCTTTTTGTGTGAATAATTATATCTTGGCAGGTGTGTAAATAGTCTGAACAGGTTTGCTGGCCAGGCAAATTAGGCCAGTTTTTTTGGGGGCATTTTAAGTTCATTTTTGAGAAAATGTTGTACTTTTTCAAACAATAAAGTTATTTTGATGAAATATTGTACATTGTTTCTACTATATAGGTTATACTGGTAACCATATTTGAGACCTGCTTTCAATAAACAAGATATATTTGCTATTAAAAGCATTTTTATGAAAATTCACTACCATAACGCACTTGCTGCGTCCAGACTTTTATATATTTCGCTAGTGTACAGAAAATACACCACATAAATAGAAAAAAAGTCTTTCAAGTTTTTTAATTATGTGCTGTACATGAACAAAATACGGATCTTAATGTGTTGACTGATATTTATTTTGCAAGTCTATACAATTATTTTCATTCAATGTTTGAGGTTTATCATATATGTTATTACTTACCGTTGTTCCGAGTTCCATATTATTGAAATTGGACGGGCCAAGCTCCCCCTCTTGTGGATTCATAACCTACCTGATTAATATTTTTTTTCAAAATTAAGCTATACCAATTGTCAGCTAGATTAACCTATTTATTGTCGGTGCTTAACACCATCACAAGTAACTAATTTAATCACAAGTTAATCGACAACGATATACGCTCTACTAAGGTTAAACTCGTACCGTGTCTTTAGTTGTTAATATTTATAAATTGATTTAATAATATATAATAATGGGCATTTCTGTTGTAAAAGTTATATATTTTTTTATCATCCGTTACGATATATTGTGGTGGTTTAATTTTTGTGAATAATTAGCCTATCTTTCAAATCGAGTCCAGCTCTCTTCATTCTAAGAAACAATATTTTCCAATCCGCGTTAATAAATGCCTTTTTCAGGTCTACGAAAGCTATAAATATGTATTTATTATTTTAAGCATTTTTTCCATATGATGCAGAGTGTTATCACAAATAACTAAACAAAAAGCTAGTTTTTTTTTAAATTCAAAACTGTAGTCTCATCCTGGGGCCGGAATCATGGCTCATTGAATAAGACTATTCAAACTCAGATCTTTTAAAGTGGTTGATCTGGTTGTCTGGTTGATATATATGTAAAATTAAGTCGAAATGTTTGTTTTGCATAAGAATATAAAGCAATATCAGAGACCTTAAAAGCACTATGTATTGGATAGAAATTAATCATTAATTACATAAAAGTTTGTTAGAAAGGCTACCTGCATAACAAGGTTGATGGCTTTATATAAATACTCGAAATTATTGAAAAAAATTAATTAGGTTGCGTGTGATAATTAATCTCGAAAAAGCCCATTTTTATAAGGTATTAATATTGCAAATGCTCATAGTGTGACATAACAGAGATATTAAAAAATAACTTGGTCATGGTTCTTAAAATGGCTGAGCTAGTTAGTATCTTGCATTTATGCAGATAATTTTTTGATTGCCAAAGTGTGACAAGCAGTTCTATTAAAGTCTTCTTGTTATTGTAATCTAACACAAGTTTACAAATGTTGGTTTTCCTCACAGAGCACTAATTTACATGATTAAAGCCTATTTTTAATTCAGTGTGCTAGTTTAGTCAACGTAATATTTGATACGCTTTGAAAGGTAGTAGTCACTACACCATACCCCATATCTCCGCAGTGTAGTGAGTTCGGCTACTAAATAAGCTGGAGTTCCTGGGTTCGAATCTTGGTAATGGCAATTTATGTTACTGTGTGTTGGATGTTTGTTGGTTGTCTATATGTTGTAACCCTCCCTCACATACTGCTCGCAGCTTCTGGACGAGGAAGAGTGTGACTTATCTTGTGTCATTTACTTATGCGTAAAATTGTATAGGTATATGTGAAATTAGTTTCCCTTTATTTTGCTTTATGCAGGGATATTTTTTCTTTCGGATGGTAGGAATAGTAACCAAACAAAAGGCTCCTCCATATAAAAATATTTGCTATTTTATTATATTTTATTAAAATATCATTTTACGTGTCAAAAAAATAACTTAAAACTATTGTTGATTTGATATGTACAAAAAAGTCTTATATTTTATATAAAACTAAACATAATTTACAAGCTTAAAGCTTAAAAGACAATATGCCTTTTTAAGACTAATTTACAATACAGTCCTTTTAACTCAGTCAATGTTAAATATCAGACAGAAAATTTCAACGTATTGTTATTAGATGACTATTCTGAAGAAAACCATTAAGACTGGCATCAAATGGATGTCATTAATCAAGAATTAATTCCCACAATAATGGAAACTCTGATTGAAAAAAAAACTGTCAATTTTACATAACTGCCATAATTAGTTTCAATGCACTTAATAAAATTTAAGTGTGACGTCACAGCCGCTGTTATTAACTGACAGCACGAATAAGCAAATAATTTATTTTAAAAGTTTTTAGTGCAGCCTAACTGTATTATGTTTTTTCTTACATAAAGTATTGAAGTTGGGGTTATTCTATAGAAAGAAACCTTTTAGATAGGAAATAACATCGATCACCCAATCAAGTTCTATCCGAATAAAACCCGTCACTTGGCAAGTGTTAAAAAAGTTTCCCGCCAAAGATTGAGTGTGTATTGGTTTTTCATAAATCTGATTTGATCTTTAGACATTGACAGATAAAACAGCTATAAAGTTACTAAACAGTTTAACCTAAAAACTGTTTGTGACAAAATATATGTCATCATGCTATAACATCTATATCAGTTTCTTTCTCTTTTCCGTTTTTTAAAGGTTGTAGTTCATGTAGCTTATCATGGTCATTTAAAGTTGCACTTTCATCAGAATTCCAAGGTTGTAGGTCACCAGATCCGAAAATTGTGTAAACTAAAGCACCTATAAAATATGTACCAACCAGCATCCAAAATACATATTGCCATTGGTCAAAAGTACTTTCATTGTTAGTCAAAATCCCCACTATCTTAGTCGATACCCAGCCTCCGATCGAAGATAAAGTGTTTGCTAAACCAAATATGGTACCAGAGAAATTGGGTGCAATATCCAGGCCATTGGGGAGGTAACCAGCTGTGACAGCGCCATTAAAGAATAAAGTGGCTGTGAAAACTGTGACAGAAAACACAGGGTTAATACCCCAAATAGCTTGGAGCGACATCAACACTGCAGGGATGAAAATGGCAAAGCCGGTGAAGAGTTTTCTAGTTGCTGTCACTGAGAGTTTACCAGACTTTAAGATCCTGTCTGCGAAGTAGCTTGCGATCACTGCCATCACATATTTTCCTGTAAAAAAAGTATTATGCTATACTTAGTAGAAAAAACAAAAAAATAAAAATTATATGAGTATAAGACCAACGTGTTTATAGATTATTACTCCGTACGCTTCATTCAAAATCCTACAGCAACATTTAGTGTCTTAAACCTTGCAAAAAGTAAAAATTTATCTACTTTTCTTAAATGTATTATTGTAGAAGAAACAGTTTATCATTGCCACTCGTTCTGCCCTACAAGAAACGTATTTAAAGATTTGCATGTAGCGTCATAGTAGGTATAGAGAAACACCACCGGGCTAAAACGCGTGCGTGTGACGTCACAGTGACGAATCAAGATGGCGGTTGGATATAGTCACGAGGGGTCTGACCTGAGATGACGTAATCAAAGATGTCGTTCTCGTGCATGTGACGTCACAGTGACGAAACAAGAGGGCGGTCGGGTACAGTCACGAGGGGTCTGACCTGAGATTGTAATCAAAGATGTCGTCCAAAATGACCTGACCCGACCTAATCTGGCCTGTCAAAATAACGAGGGTCTGCTATTTTGTTTTACATAAAATGACGTATGTAACTATGCCGGTGGACGCATCGCAAACCAAACTTTTATTATTGGGTTTAGAGGACACGTGTGTACGACACGACGCGCAAAAAAATGTTAATTGCTTAATTTTTTTGTCCATATTTACGTTCTACTCACCAAGACGAGTAGGGCGATACCCTACACACGCCCTGTTAACCAAATAATAAACAAGTTTTGTTTGCATGCGTATTAGCCCGGTAGTGTAGGCTGGTGGGCCCAGAGCTGTTCTTTTATACCTACTGCCGTTTGATCGATATAGCGGTGTACGATTACTGTGCTATAGCTGTTTCGCCACGATGTGGCTTCTTCAGGCACAAAACTAAACGAATTTGTAAGGGTAAATACACTTTGACCATCATTAGAAACACATAGCGGTTTTGCTCTTATTAAAGCTCATCAATGTGCTATACTAATGACAATAAAACACACCCAAAGTAACTTGGCTACAGGTAGCCAGCCTCAACAATGTGAGATATATTGCGGAGTCGTCATCTCGCGAATAACTAGGAAGTATGTTATCATAACTACTCTAATAAACACAAAATATTATACATAGAGACTGCGCACATATTTGAATACAGTGCTCATCCCCGCATTAGGGAAGAAAGTAATCTTCTTGTTTGTTTTTTATTTTAAAACTAGATATATCCATCCAATTTGCATATACCTAATAATTGCACAAGAACATAATAATACAAAAACTGTGGTTTAAATCTTTTTAAACGCTATCTTACAAACGGTAGTGTGGTATAATCCGGTGTATACAACAAATAAACATGCAGAGTTGAGCAAAAATAATAAATTCGAAATAATGGTGGAGACTATCAAAGTATCAAACGTAATGCCCTCTCTCTATGGAGCTGTTTAAACAATATTCGAAAATATTCCTCATAGGTGCACAATTCTTTATGCCATTTTTAATATTGACATTTTGGGTTTATTATCGAACATGTTTCTTTCCTCTTCAACATAAAAGAGTGTAACTTCAGCAGGGAGATGCATGCTTAGACCAAGGTATGCTTGGTTTCATCGTTCTGTTTTAAAATCTGCAGTCACTGCTATAACTTATGCTACATCATTCAAATACACTATATATATATATATATATATATATATATATATATATATATATATATATATATATATATATATCCACCTTTCACAAAAGTATAATATTAAATTTCTTTTAAAATGGCCTTTGAAAAAATTCCATTAAACTTGAACGCACATTTTCTAAGTGTATCTACTTTCCATTGTAGTGTCTAATATTAACCTATAAACTTACCTAAATAAGGAAGACTAGAGAGAAATCCGTTTGCCTTGATATTAAAATGCAGAACATGCTTCATATAACTGGGTAATTGGTTAACCAATGTAAAATATCCATATACTGAACAAGCATGTGTAATAATGATTGCCCATACAGGTATAGAAGTCAACATTTTCCTCCAAGGAACGCTGGACGGCTTATTACCCTTCCCTCCAACACCTTTAGCGATAGCTGTTTCTATTTCCTCTCTTTCTTCAGGCGATATCCTCGGATGTTCAGCAGGTGAGTCGTAAATTATTAAAAACCACAACACTGACCAAGCTAAACAGATAGCGCCAGTCACATAAAATACACTAGCCCACCCTAGAGTCGAAATAAGATAGCCACATATGGGTAGTGTTAGAGCGCCCCCTAACGAGCTTGCCATCATGTTAGCGATAAACTTTGACCGTTCCATTGGTGGGATCCATTTTGCTGCCATAGGAGGCATCGCAGGCCAAGTTGCTCCTAGTGAGAAACCAGTTAGAGCTCTTAGGATCAGGACTACATAGAAATTTAAATAACAAGCAGCAGGTGTTAAAAGTGTTAATAAACTTGCCGCCAACATTCCGCCGCCAAAAACTCTTCTGGCACCGATAACTTCCGCTAATCTCCCTCCTGGCAGTTCCGTCAAGATATAACCCCAGAAGAAGCTACCTAAGATTTCGTTTTTCATTTCTTCTGACCAGTCGAATCTTGTTTCTTTCAGTCTTTGTGAAGTGACTGTTGTGGATGAGTTTGTGGTGTGATTGGTGTGGGTATTGTTCTTCTCTATCATGTCCACAACAGCTATGGTGAGGTTTACACGTAACATATAATTGAAAATAAAGCCCAATATCACCATTATATTGAGCACTTGTCTGCATGACAAAAAACCTGGAACAAAAGAAAACCCAGAATTAAGCAATTGCTTTTAGATTTACTATATTACTGAAGATTATATAAGCTACCTACTCATCAATTTTGACCTACTTGTTTCAAGTTCTTTTTAAAAAAATTTACATTTTAAAATGAATATATTTCGCTACCCAAATACTGATTGTTTTAAAAGTTAACTAGTTTCATATTAGCCCAAGAAAGAATTCGTTATGTAAATAACTTTACGTAGGATAGGTTGAAAACAGCAACAATGTTGACTTAAAGCTAAGAACGCGTGTCTCTAAGGCAAAGTAGTTTAAATCTCAGTAAAGGGTTGAGGTCATATCACTTTCTTTAGTATATACTGTAAAATTAGCATTTACCGAGGTTGTGTTTGAGCTAGTCGAATGCCTGCATGTTCCGCCATTCAAATGGAAGCGTAAAAGCCGTCAGTTCCTTGTGTCAAACGATGTTGGGTACGTTAAAGATCTGTAGCCCTCTTTACATAAAGGAAGGGTTTCGGCAGAATTTTAGTATGGCGAGGTTAATCTGTTCCTGTGAGTGGGCGTTTGGCCATAGCAGCGCAAATAAGCCAACGTTAAATCAATAAGACAAGAAATGTCGAAAATTCACCCGACTGTAATATCTCAAAAACAAAAAAACTAAATGATTTTGGAAGAAATCCGCAAAAGGCACTAACAGAATCCATGGCAATCAATTTTTAGACAAGCTAATAATACTAGACAACTTCGAACTGAAATGACAAACAATATTTAGATATTATTTTTAAGCACATTTTCCATCAATCAATAAAAGGCAGTCATCTCACGTCCAAACAACCCGAAGTTTCTAATCCATGGCAAGAATTATAGGATGAAATTTCACCGTCACCTCTTTGCCCTTTATGACGTTTCAAAATTAATTAATCGCTGTATCTTTGAATGAAAGGCCGGAATCTCCTTTGAGACATAAAATAATTATATTAAATAAAAAAATACGAACTTTATAAAACCGGCATATACAGTGTGTTTCACTTGAAATGGTAACACCTCAATAACTTTTATATTTTTAGGTTTAAAAAAAATCTGCATGTGAAGCTTGTAGGGCTTTTTTGTATAGGCAAACTATATTATAGCTGTAGTAAATAACTAGCTTACTTAGATCAAAAATTATCTTAAACAAATTTATTTAAAAAAGATGTTCGGGATCATCCCAAAACCCATAATCCCAAGTTTGGTTGAAAACAAAACAAAATACCCCTAAAAAGTTTCAAGATAATTAATTTAAATTTTGTTCACAAAAATATGTAAATAAAAGAAACACAAGAAAATCATTATAACATTTTAGGTTAAATAACGGTTTTCTCCACTAAATAGCCATTTAATAATACACATTTTTCAATTATTTTCCTATTTTTATTTACTACTCTACGTAATTCGGCTGGTGTAACCTCCTGACAGGCTTGGGTTATTCTGTCACGAAGTTCTGACAAACTTTGTGACCTAGTTTTGTACACTTTTACTTAAAAATTTTCGCGGATCATCTGTAGTTGAAATTCAGCCCGAATTATAACAACGTTGATCTGTCGCACGTCGCAAGAACGCACCTTTATGTCAGGAGTGCGCTTCGCGCCACCCCAGACACAAACATCGAGCCCGCTACTTACGAAGCAGTTTCCCAAATAATCAACACACTAAAAAAATAGGAAAACTCCGGGATACGATGGAATCTCCAACGCAGCCCTGAAAAATCTCCCCCGCAAAGCAGTGGTATTCATAGTTACGACTATGAATGCCATGCTGCGATTTCAACATTTTCCTTCCATGTGGAAACCTGCCGACATTATCAATATCCCAAAACCCAGCAAAGATCCGCTGTTCCCTCAGAACTACAGACCCATTAGGCTACTCTCAGTCATCGGCAAAATTGCCCCAAAACTAATTCAGAAAAGACTCGTCTCATTAACCCATGGGAAGACACCAGCACTCCACCACAGACCAAGTCCTTCGCGTGGTTAAAAACATCAGCGAAAGATTCAACAAAAACAAGTCAACTGGTGCAATATTTCTCGACATTGCGCAAGCCTTCGACAGAGTTTGGCATGCGGGCCTCCTACACAAACTTCTATCATTTAATTATCCTCTCCCTCTGACTCCGGCCATACCTGCAACAGAGGAAGCTCCAGGTTAAACATCTGGGAATCAGATCTAAAACCTACTCAGCCACTGACTAATAGGTGCGGTACTCCAGGGGGCGGAGTTTAGTGGGTAAGAGTCCCACAGTACCTCGATATCCCACACACTACGGTGTTGTGAATGAGGTCTGCATAATGCATTCTCCACTCCTGTATCCAAAAACAAGCAAAAAAACAAAAAACTTAATATTTCCTCCATGAATAAAAATCGAAAGGAGTTAGGTCGGGAGATCTACGCGGTCTGAAAAATAAAAGACATTTCGACCTATCCACCTTCGTAGAATGTTTTGCTTTAGCCATTGCCTGTTTACCCAGACGAAGAAGTTTTACAGGCTTCTCATTCAGAATAAATGTTTTTTAAAATCCGCTTAAAAATAAAAAAGTTATTGAGGTGTTGCCATTTCAAATGAAACACACTATATATATATATATATATATATATATATATATATATATATATATATATATATATATATATATATATATATATACATATATATATATATATATATATATATATATATATATATATACTTCGAAACTGACCGCGGATACGGGTTCTAGTGACTCTAATTCGCACTCATTTGAAAGAAAATTTCGAAAATTCGAATCGAAAACCGTTGCTTTTCTATAAGCGAAATTTTCTTTAAGAAAAATTTACCAAAACGTATTAGAAGTGAGAGAAGAATAAGATGCTCACTGAAAGGCATTGAGAGAAGGAAGGCAAATTTTGTTGACATATCCTAACACATAAGAACTTTCTAACAATAATGTTTGAGAGACACATACCTACGTGGAAAAAAGGAAAGAAGTAGGTTGGCCAAAAGAAAAACTTCTGAAAAACCTGGCTTAATCAATGAAGTGCGGAAGCTACAACGAAATGAAAATAACTCCCGTAGAGAGAAAGTCATGGTTGTGATGTCAACGCGACGTCGCATTTACACTGCGAAGATGGTGATGATCTAATTTTGATATAGAGCATTACATCTAAAACACAAAATTGGGTCACGTTAGGTATATGCTAAAAAGTGACAATTCAAAAAAAATCCTAATGTTTTCCCGGTGTTTTTCACTACAAGTTATATGTATCTAAATTTAATTTAACGAAATTAAGCCCAAATCGTTTTATCTCGTTCTTTTATATGAAACATTATTATCTACAAAATTAGGTCTTATTGATAGAATATAATAGTAAGATCTCAATTTAAATAAATGTTGGTTATACCCACGTGCCACATTTGTCTCTTTGCCAAATTTTAATTTACGTTTTAGGTTTTAAATATATACTCAATATGTTTATCCGACCTAAAATATTGTTTTCCATCAACATGTAAACATTATTATTATTAGTTCTTACGTAATTTCGAACTTATATGATAATATTTTGTAATTTATTTCAGGTCAATATGATTTTTATCTCAGACTAGATGCATGTGGCATCAAAACAAATGAACATGGCGCATCCAAATAAGTAATAATTGCAGATACATATGAACACGAATATATAGGTATAGCTAGTCATTTTATAAATCTGTAGAAAACGTTTGTTTTATTGTCAAAATAATTTGTGAGTATATTATGCTAGTACATTAATAAGTAATTCTGCTGCATGTGTCTTCAAGAACAAAAATCATGTACCCTAATAAAAAATATTTTGGTGTGATTTGTGTAAAACATATTATGAATAATATCTGCCTAATTACTAATTCATACATATTTAGAGGGTAAACCAACAAATTGCCGAACACCAGGAAAATCAATAAAAAGATGGATATATATATATATATATATATATATATATATATATATATATATATATATATATATATATATATATATATATATATATATATATATTAGGTATTATTAGTAGTCCAGAAGGTCGAAGTGAAGACGAAAAGATAGAAAGAGAAAGCCTACTTATTTTAACTCAAAATTCAATCTACGATTGCTTGCATCCAATTTCGTTAGTACATGGAATAAGCTTGTGAAAATAATACCTTTTTTTGTGTGTATAATGCAATTCACCAATAAATAAGATACATTCGACATTGCTGAATGGTGAATATCTATTTGACCGTTGGAGCTAATGTGTGCTGATTGTGATCTATTACCATAACTACATGTTAGCGTGTTTTAAAAAATGACTGCCATTTTAAATTCGGTAGGTTAACCCTTTCAAGTCAAGTAGTTACTTAGTGAAACCAATAAGTACACTTGGAGAACCCAAATCGCCACAATACATTTTAAAAGATCTGACGATCGTTTCACTAACCAACTTAGCGTCATCAGAGGATGAAAAATTATAACTAGGTACCTTAAAAACTAACATCACCTTATATACCGAATCTTATGTAATGAGACCGAACTGAGATGGGAAACTAGTCGTAGGCAAATTCCGCAGTGTATTGTATTTTTATCGCCGGACGAGGTCTTTGCACTGTCCCTACTAACTTATCTAAAAGGTGTAATTTCTCTAATAATTTTCTTATGTTATCTTTAGGACGTGTCGAAACGTGGGAATTTATTTAATAAAGCAATTGAGCAGGTGACTCGTAATCGGCGGTGGTGAAACGTTCATACATTTTTTGTTGTAACTGCATTTCGCAACATATATACTTTCGAAACGCGTTTAGCTGTCCTGGTTGTCTAACATTTTTTATTAATTTCAGATTATCTTTATTAACGTGATGATTATTATCCCAAATATGTCGGGCGTCGTAAGATATCTACAGTGTACCGTAACGTAATTGGGCTAAGTGTTTTTTGAATCTAATTCCAATCGATCTTTTCGTTTGTCCGACGTACTTAAGATTACAATCTTTACAACCGATTTAATAAATTCCCGACATTTTGTCCATGCTATCCTTGTCTTTTGGGTTACCTAGCAAGTTTTTTAAAGTATTTTTTGTCAAAAATGTTAGCTGTAAGTTGACTTTTTTTAAAATGCTATCTAGACCCCTCGTGATTCGAGGTTCAAATGGTGAGCAAACAAAGCTTTTTCGGATTTCTCTCTTCTAAACGTCGTTGATTGCGTCAACATTTTCTTTGTTTTCTTTGTTGATTAATTTTCCCACTAGGCAAGCAGTGTATCCGTTATATTCGGCCACGTTCTTAATATAATTTAATTATTTGGTATATCTACTTTTGTTGAAAGAAAAATTAATTAACCGATTTAAACAAAAGTAGATATACCCAAGAATTAAATTATATTAAGAACGTGGCCGAATATAACGGATACACTGCTTGCCTAGTGGAAAAAATAATCAACAAACAGAAAACACAAAAAATGTTGACGGAATCAACGTCGTTTAGAAGAGAGAAATCCGAAAAAACTTTGTTTGCTTACCATTTGAACCTCGAAACACGAGAGGTCTAGATAGCATTTAAAAAAAAATCAACTTACAGCTAACATTTTCGACAAAAAATACCTTAAAAACTTGCTAGGTGACCCAAAAGACAAGGATAGCATGGATAAAATGTTGGGAATTTATGAAATAAGTTGCAAAGATTGTCTTCAATTCATTGATTGTTGTTGCCCTTACTTGGTGAAACTTGTCCATACTACATACAGACTTGGAGACTACTTCTCTGGCTTCACTGTTGGTTTTGTAGGTGAAGGACGTAGCCAGCGCGTGAGCTAACTGGAGCAAGTGGCCCTTCGAATTCTGGATGTTCTAGGATGTTCTTCAATGCTTCTGTGACTATAGTTTCGCTGATTGACAGCATTTTCAGACAGATTAAAGTTGAATTAGTACGAAATCATGACAACTACAAATAAAGATCTGTTGCTATGTTATGATATGATGTTTTGATCAAAAAATTTTTATCAAATTGAAAATAAAATGAAACACAGATGACAGATGAGGTTTTCAAAATGTCTATGTGATGTATGTCAATATTTAACATAAAAATAGAACTAGCCTATAATAAATATGATAACAGTTACAACAATAAAATAACTAAACAATAACAGTATAAAAGTAGTCTCTATACAACTAAAATATCGACATACATCAACTCATTATTTTTTTATAGCTTTTTTGAAAGAATAGTTAAATGTATTTTCTTTGACTTATTACAACACGACGCGTGATTTGTTATTTAACGCGAAAGAAACATCTTGTTTCCTTACAAAAGCTGAAGTTTATAAATTGGCTTGTATACATTGTAACGCAATCTACATAGGTCAAACTTCTAGAAATTTTAACACCCGATACAAAGAATATATTTCTGCATTTAGAAATAACCACTCTGACAAATCTACATTTGCAAAACATATTATTGATACCGAACATAGGCCTACAGTAAATAACCGCATACAACCACAACATTTTTATAATGACAAACGTAAACTAGACTTTTTTGAAGCAAAAGGCACACACACGACAATAACTACCTTGTTTTAAACGAGCAAACTGATTTAATGAATTCCCCTTTCTTGGATATTCTTCTTTCTAATTAAATAAGTCAAAGAAAATAAATTTAACTATTCTTTCAAAAAAGCTATAATAAAACAATGAGTTGATGTATGTCGATATTTTAGTTGTATAGAGACTGCTTTTATACTGTTATTGTTTAGTTATTTTATTGTTGTAACTGTTATTATAGGCTAGTTCTATTTTTATGTTAAATATTGACATACATCACATAGACATTTTGAAAACCTCATCTGTCATCTGTGTTTCATTTTATTTTCAATTTGAAAAAAAAATTTGATCAAAACATCATATCATAACATAGCAACAGATCTTTATTTGTAGTTGTCATGATTTCGTACTAATTCCATTTTAATCTGTTTGAAAATGCTGTCAAGCAGCGAAACTATAGTCACAGAAGCATTGAAGAACATCCTAGAACATCCAGAATTCGAAGGGCCACTTGCTCCAGTTAGCTCACGCGCTGGCTACGTCCTTCACCTACAAAAACCAACAGTGAAGCCAGAGAAGTAGTCTCCAAGTCTGTATGTTGTAAAGATTGTAATCTTAAGTACGTCGGACAAACAAAAAGATCGATTGGAATTAGATTCAAAGAACACTTATCCCAGTAACGTTACGGTACACTGTAGATAGATCTTCCGTCGCCCGACCTATTTGGGATTATATATATATATATATATATATATATATATATATATATATATATATATATATATATATATATATATATATATATATATATTGCGAAATGTAGTTACAACAAAACATGTATAAATGTTTCGCCACCGCCGATTACGATCACCTGATTGATTGCTTTGTTAAATGAATTCCCACGTTTCAACACGTCCTAAATATAACATAAGAATACAGATATTTCCGCCAAAGGAAACTATGTTAATTTAGTTGTCGTTGAACCTTCCCAAAATATTAGAGATGGGCACCTTTTAGATAAGTTAGTAGGGACAGTGCAAAGACCTCGTCCGGCGATAAAAATACAATACACTGCGGAATTTGCCTGCGACTAGTTTCCCATCTCAGTTCGGTCTTTTTACCTAAGATCCGGTATATAAGGTGATGTTAGTTTTTAAAGTAGTTAGAATTTTTCATCCTCTGATGATGCTAACTTGGTTAGTGAAACGATCGTCAGGTCTTTTAAAATGTGTTATGGTGATTTGGGTTCTCCAAGTGTACTTATCAGTGCTCATCACAGGTTCCAATCTTCACTTAGTTAGTGAAACAATTTATTCTAGGTAGTGAAGTGTCCGCTATCCCACAAGTAAACTGGTTATATGTAGTAGCCACAGCACTAAATGACATCTGTTGATGGTTCTAACGCAATAGCGTAGTATCGGAAATTGTGGTTAGGTTTGCCACAAATAGATATTTTTGGCATATCTGTCAATTAACTTGTTGCGTTGCCATGCTTGCTAGATTTTCGTGACAGAACTGTTACTATTCCAATATTGCAAGTAAGTAATGTTCCAATATTAAGCAAATATATTGTTGTTATTGAATAATATTTGATTTCATTGGAAAAATATTGTTTGATAAAAGTTGAATATTTGTTGTGGTTTCATGGTGTAACTAGTGCGCATTGCATGTGTATCCTTTTTTAGACAAATGCTGTTGGATTTCTGGAGATCTAGGGCGAATGGTTTTGGACGGCTTCAACGCATTTATTGAGGCTATAGAAATTTCAGATGGATCCCAAGGTGAAGATGATAAAGTATCTGATCAAAAAGTCGATGAAACATGACCAAGTGATCTTTTTGAAGAAATATTTGACAATAACGGAATCATTAGTGAATCACCACAAGGTGAATTGGAGAGTAATGGTGAACTGCCATTAGCTTATTTTGTGCTGGCAAACAGAAGTGGCTTGGCCAAAGATAGAAGAGCTTTATATTGAAAAAAGTAAACCAAATGTATCAGACAGGTGCAAGACACCATTCTATTTCTTTATGTCTCTTTCCTAATGATTTATTTGAACATATTTCATTTCAAGCGAATATTTACGCCACTCAGTCTAAATACTTAATCTGGGAAGTAAAATTGATCAGGTCAAAACGTCACACTATCAGAATAGCTGAAGAGGTAGAACAAGACTTAAGCAAAAGAGTAGTCTTGCATTTGAGTAATTCGGTAGCTGGGAAATGTCACAAAGTTTTCTATAACAATTTCTTTTTTCCAATTAGCCTAGTTAAAGAATTGTTAGCAAAACATAAAACTAACATTGCCAACTATGAAGAATACCGAAAACAGAAAACTTTTTGACTTTTTTAAAAATTGATACAGTGCAAAAAACACTGAAATCGTTTTGCTTGCTATCTCATTATCAAGAATGAAGCGAGATTAGTTATTAACTTTTCAGTGTGTTGTAGCGAAGCTGATCAATCAGAATTTATTTTGTTACTGTTATTTTTTGCAATCAATTGTCAAACCATAACATTTTTGAATATAGAACAAAGAGATTTTTCAACCGAGGTATCACAAGCCCCTACTTTCTATTTAAAAATTTAGGGGTTGCAACTGTTACTCGAAGAGGGTTATATGTAGGGGTGAATTTTTCACGTTGCAGGATATCATTTTTTATTTAAAATTGTTGTGTTTCGGGATTTTTATAAATATAGACAATAATTGAGTTACTGAATTTATTCCATTTGGCTGTTCCACTCTGAATTTAGCAAAACTAAAGTTATTAGTTTTAAGGCGTTCTGCCAGCAATGCGGCGAGACTGAAGAAACGTCTTACCACTACCTGTGTGAATTTGAGGCTTTTGAGAGTCTCCGAAAAGAATTGTTTGGTTCGAGGACTCTACAGATGAGCCAAGTGAGTTCCGTTCAATGAAAGACCGTCATGACCTTTATTTCGAGGTCGAGGAGGTTTGGCGACAGAACCGTGGTTGGCAAAAAGGGCCCGACTTGGCCGACTTGCTTAGCGCTAGCCTCCCCACCATTGCTACTACTACTACTAAGGCGTTCTAAAGTTACAGTATTTAAAAAATCGTTCTGAATATACATTTAGTAGGTGGTAGTGGACTTTTCCTTTACGTGATAGTAAAGGATTTTTTCACGGCCGAGGAGGTACCACCCCTTACATCAAGGGGCCGATGAAATCCCAACGGACGTTTCCGGTTCTGGTGTATGAGTTGGTTTTGCTTATAAACAAAAAAATGATGATGGCTCCTTCATGTACAAAAGATTCCGGGGATAAAATACCCCTCCATTCGGATCTCCGGGAGAGGGGTGTACAGGGGGCGCCGGCATCAAGATTTAACATATCCTTCTCGAATATATGTGACCTAAATTCTAACCTGAACTCCGTCTACCATTTCCTCCAGGCTAATAGGCCCCAACTCCTCTTCCTCACCGAAACCCAAATCAGTGCCAAAACAGCCACTAATCACCTTAATTTCCCGGGGTATGAGCTACTTACTTCCTTTAGATTGTATGGAGGCGTGTGCGCATACGTCCGTAGCAATCTACCCTGCACCAGACTTCCCAATTTAGAAGCTGGAAGAAAAGACATACTTTGGATGAAACTCTCTCAGGGCTGCAACTAAATTCATCTGTTGCATTTACCGGTCACCTTCTGACAACAACTATGTCCAGCTCTTCGACTACCTTTCTGCAAAAACCGACCATCTGATTTCTGAATATCCTTCCTCCGAGGTCACTATTCTTGGTGACTTCAATGTCCATAATAAGGAATGGCTAGGATCTTCAAAAACCGATCGACAAGGGAGAGCAGCGGAGGCCTTTGCAGTGAGCAATTCTTTATCCAATATGGTTCAGCAACCTACTTACCTTCCTCGCATCCCAACACACAGCTCAAATCCCTTGCATCTCCTTACTACAAAACCTGAATGCTATAAGATATCAGTCACCGCCCCCCTTGGTCGCTCAGACCACGGCTTGGTCACTGCTTCCTGCGCAATGCAACCCGAGGTCACACAGTCATCACACCCACGTATCGTTTGGCACTACAACTCCGCGAACTGGGACGAAATGCGGGATTACTTTTCCTCATTTCCATGGGCGTCTGTCTGCTTCTCTCATCCTGACCCCTTTGATATCTCACAAAACGTCACCGAAACTATCCAAGCTGGCATGGAATTATTTATTCCACGTACACAGAAAACCTCTTCAGCCAATCAAAAGCCCCGGTTCTCTAAATCCTGTGACAAGGCCAGACTTAAAAGGTCAAAGCTCACAAAACGCTCCTACACAATCCCAGTCAAGAAAACCGCCAAGCATTTAACGACACAAGAAACCGCTATGTCCGCATTCTTTCTGAGGCAAAAAACTCGTTTAATACCCGCATCAAAAACAAAGTCCTCTTAAGCTCCAACGGCGGCAAACCCTTCTGGACTCTTACTAAATCTATTGGGAATAATTTCTGCAAGAGCACGTTCCCACCTCTTGTTTCAGGGGATGACATTGTTTCTACCGCCCTGGGCAAGGCTGGACTTTTTGCCTCGTTGTTCGCCGGCAATTCTACTCTCAATCCACCTCCAAATGTTTAACCACCAACAGTCCCCAATGTCGCGCATAAAATGACGGATATCATTTTCAAAACTAAAAAGGTATGAAAGATGCTTTCTTCTCTTAATACCAGAAAAGCTTCTGGCCTTGACGAGATCCCAGCAATTGTTCTCAAAAAATGCGCACCAGAACTTGCTCCTGTCCTGACTCGTCTGTTTCAGACATCTTACAATAGAGGTATATTCCCTAGTAACTGGAAAACTGCTCGAGTGCAACCCGTCCCCAAGAAAGGACCCAAAGCGCTTCCTAGCAACTACATGCATATTTCTCTCCTTTCAGTCGTCTCTAAAGTGATGAAAAAGTATATAAACACCGAATTACTAAAATTTCTCGAAAAACACAGTCTAATCCACGACAGGCAGAATGGATTCCGTCAGCGCAGATCAACTGCCGACATCCTTTCCTTTGTCACCCATTCTTGGAACAAGTCTATGGAACTACACGGTGAATCCCAGATTGTCGCTCTAGACATATACAAAGCATTCGACCAGGTCTGGCACTCAGCGCTGCTTAATAAACTTCCGGCCCCTGGCGTACCACCAAAACTCTGTACATGGACAGCAAATTTCCTCTCGAACCGGAGCATTTCTGTTGTCGTTGATGGCCATTCCTCTAAACTGTATCGAATTAATTCAGGAGTTCCTCAGGGTTCAGCTTTAGCCCCTACTTTGTTTCTTCTCCACATCAATGACCTCCTCTCTAGCACATCCAACCCAGTTCACAGTTACGCGGACGACAGCACCCTCCACTCAAATATACAATATTCTAAGCCTGTTTCTTTAGCCCAATTAGATGAGGATCGCAGACTCATAGGAGTGTTCTGTCTCCGGGGATCTCCAAAAAATATTAGACTAGGGAAGTAGAAATCTTGTACAATTCAACCCCACCAAATTTCAGCCTTGCTTTCTATCTCATAAGAAATACACCATTCCTAGACCCATCACAATGAACAACCAAGTTATTCAAAGTAACGAGTCCTTTTCACTTGTTGGCATTTCTGTGGATCGAAATCTCAATTGGCACCAACATGTCACATCAATTGCAGAAGTGGCTGCTAAGAAATTAGATTTCCTCTTCCGGGCTCGCAAATACTTTTCACCAGCTAATCTCTAAATCTCTATACCTTATATACTTCACAAATAAGGCCAAACCTCAAATACTGTTCCCACATCTGGGGTGCCGCTGCCGCTTCTACACTCGCTATCCTGGACTCCATTCAGAAGAGAGCTATACGTCTCATCGGTGACCCTACCCTCACCCAAAGGCTGCCATCTCTTGCCCACCGACGTGTCGTTGGTGACCTCTTTCCCTCTTTTATAGATATCTGCACGAGCAGTGCTCAGAGGAGCTTTCTTCCATAGTTCCTCCACCTGCTGCCCCTAACAGATCTACCAGGGGAACAGAGCGAATGCACCATTTTACTGTCCAGGTCACCAGACATAGAACATCTTGCTATGCCCGCTCTTTTGTCCCAAAGACTTCCAAGTTGTGGAATTACTTGCCAGCACATGTTTCTTCTCCTCCGAACCTCCAAACCTTCAAGTCCAGAATGTTAACAAGGAGGAAAGAGGCAACTTGTTAAAGTTGTGGTGTGTTGTTGAAATATATTTAAAAAACATACAAAATCGTTATACATACATACGCAATACACACATACATTATTTTGAATTTTGGGTTCAGAACGTTTTGAAACGGATTTTTGTGCAACAATGTTTTTGATACGAGTTGAAAAATCCTCTTTACAGTGTATCTTTCTGACAGAGGCAAATAGGAGATGACAATTATAAGTATAAGATTAGTTTTTGTGACTGGTTTATATCTTATTAGTTTATTTCTTATTAGTTCAATGATATTAATTTTACGGCAGATCATGTAACAAAAAAGTTTTAGGCTCGAGCTTATTCAAGATGCAATTTTCATAAGCTGGATCCAAACGGCACCTGCTACAAAAACTTCCAGAAGTACATTGACAAATTAAACTTTGGCATAAGAAATAACTAAATTTTATCCTGCCATTTACTCATTCCATTTTAAATTGTGTCAATAAGTTGCCTTATTTAATCAAGAATAAGTTTAGTCATTAACCTCGATCAAGTAAAGAAAAACTATTAAGCGCGACAGCATGCATATTAAAAACGTTTCTAAAATAAATTATATAACAAGTATAAGTATATACATTGCTTCGTTAGTTCACTCATTTGTCGTTTTTAATCAAGAAACCTGCTATAGCTAAGAGGTCACGTCTTTAAATGCAAACTTTTTGCTTGGCGAAAAGTTAACTGTGATTTTTCTCATGCTTTCAAACTTTGGAGTTGCTTCCTGTCGCACATTGCGAAAATATGATAAATCCTGGCCATAAATATTCGCATGGTGATAGGTGATATAGCATGGTGGTTTTTATAACGATTTATTATAAATTACTTACTTTGTCATATATAATCCACGTTTAAGCGAAGAAAACATAACTTTTTTAGAAGGCCACGTTTTGTATATTAATAAAAAAATTCACTAAAATTAGGAATATCAATGTTTTTGAAAATTAAAAAGAAAATACAGGTTTCTTAAGTAATTAGCCATTATGAACTATATTTCTAATCAACAAACACACCACCGTCATTTTCGTCTATGCTTCACCTGTGGAAAAGTTTAATTCAATAAAGAAATACGTTTTTTATTACACTAACACTTAAACAGAAGAGTATCCCTTTGAAAATTAGAATGAAAAAACTCAACTCTGGATCAGCTTTAAAATAAAAAACGAGACAACAGAAGTTAGTCTCGTAGGCCCAAAAATTAGACCAGATAACAGCTTGAGTTCACCCCACTAAAATAATAGAATTGGAAAGATATCTGAGAGGATACAGGATTACAGAGAAGCAGACAAAATTTTAATACCTATTACATGACGATGCCGCTCTGGTTGATAATGAAAACGACCTCCAGCCGCTATCACACAAATTTCATACAACTAAGATCTACAATATGATTATATCGATTGCCAAAAATGCCTTGCCACCTCTAAACACCCAACAAGATGCAAACTAGAAATTGACATCCAAATTATTAAATAAACCTTTGTATTAACGCACACTCAGTTCCATAAAAAGTGACTTATCTAGTTTTGGCTGCAACTTTGTACTTTGTCATTTTGAAAAAATGAACCTATTTGCGTATTTTTTTAAAGTTTGTAGCTTATGTCTTCCTTTAGCAAAGCCAGTAGTTTTTAAGGGTTTCCGAAACAAAAATGCAAAAAATTACGTAGGTATATGTTTTTTTTTTACAAAAATTTTGCAGTTTTACACAAATCCTTCGCATCATTTTTAAAACATCTTACATTTTTTTTTGGTTGACTTTCTAACCACCAATACATTTTCAGATATCGAGTTTTTAGCGAATTTTTATTTTAAAATATTTGGCTAATAGAGAGGTATCCATGGTAAGATTTTTCAAAAAAATTTTCAATTGAGCGCGGATTTGGGCCCCTAGAACCCGAAGCCATAGTCCGTTAAAACTTTTTATGTCTATATATATATATATATATATATATATATATATATATATATATATATATATATATATATATATATATATATATATGTATATATATGTATGTATGTATGTATCCGAGCGATAACTCAAAAAATACGTAACTGATTTGAACGAAACTTGGCATATATCTTCATTTTCTTAAAACCGCGGCAGAGTTCGTTAGCCAGACCGGTAGGACCAGTTTTTCCAAAAAAAAAAAATGTTCCTGGAAGAATAACGACGTCTTTTGATGAAATTTGGTAGCTATGTATCTAGGTAAATATCTTACTATGTACCAAAATTCAACTTTCTAAGCTTATAGCAAATTGGGTTTTTTCAATTTGAAACATTTAATGAAAATTCGTTATCATAACGCACTCGCTGTTCCCGAAATTTTTACTTTATTTTGGTCACACAAGATTAAATTTGCGTTTTGTCTGCACGGAAACAATTTTAATATTTAAATCATTGTTGGTTTCTGGCCAATCTTGACAAGATAAATAAAATGCCCCAAATTACCACAGAGAAATGTGCCTGATTGCTGAATTTAGTGAACGACGTAAGAAGTATACGATATGTTTCTAATACAGTGGGAGTAGCTGAAGCTTTAGTCCGAAGAACGTACGAGCTAGGAAAGTGCAAGTCATAAGGGGGAGTTCCGGTCGTACATAAAAACATTCCGCGTAGATGATCGCTTCAGTGGGGTATAAACTTTACGAAATCGTGCCAATATGACTGTAAACATTTAAAACAGGCATTATTATAAAACTGGTAAGACAAAAATAACATACAACGAAACCTTAGAAACGCAAAAACCAGCGACTATACGGCAACAAGAATAGACAGAGTCCCACCATACATTAACGGTGTCACCGACAAAAACAGCGAAATTTTTAGAACTCATAATATCAAAAACAGAGTAAAAACTGTCAAGTCTAACAAACACTCTCAATAATATGATTCCAAACGAATGCCATGGAGTTTACGAAATTTCTTGTTCTGACTGTTTCCGAATTTATACAGGACAAACGAATAGACGTTTTCATAATAGAATATATAAACATACCATCGCAGTTAAAATATCTATATATCTATGTATATATATATATATATATATATATATATATATATATATATATATATATATATATATATATATATACATATATATATATATATATATATATATATATACATATATATATATATATATATATATACATATATATATATATATATATATATATATATATATATATATATATATATATATATATATATATACACAGGGTGTTAATTAAGTAGATACTAATATGCTCCCACTCTTAAAACTTGAAAATAGTTTTTGCTCAATTCAAAAAAAGAATAATTATTAATTTAGGCGTAAAGTTTTTTAATATTTGGTATACCACTATAGGGATATTTTACTAAATTGTAGACTTCTGCTTTTTATAAAATAAAATCCATCTGACTACCAATTACATCTCTTAGTATCAATATTTTTGGGGATACTTTATTTTTAAAATATTTAAAAAAAAATTACTGTACGGTTTATATTGAAGGTAGTGACCATGAAAACAAAAACATCTTTTAAAGTAACAATAATTGAAAATTTGTTAAAAGTGCAAATGAAACCGGTTTATTTGAGTAAAACAAGCCAAGAGACAACTTTTCTCTAATTTTAATCGTGAAAGCGTACAAGGGTATCAGTTTGAAAAAAAAACAGTGGCGTACAGTACTTTTTCAAGTCGAATCCTCTAGGTAACCCTCAAGCACGGCAATGATTATATTTGGAAAGCAGTGTCTGGCTCGACTCATACCCTTTGGTGCATTTATAATTGTCACCAGGTTTAAGTTTTATACTGGCTTGGGTCTTTTCGATATTTAGAAGAAACGGTTTTTTTTACATTATAATCCCATACGATGATCCACGTAGGGATTTCTAATTTTTATTCAATTCTAGTAACCGATCAGATTATTTGATTATTTAGCGAATTTTCAAAAAATATTTTACTTAACTTTGGGCACTTTGGTACAAAAAAGATAAGAAATGCTTAATTTGATAGGATTATCCATGTTTACATTTTGATAATATTAGTAGTTGATAAGCTGTTTTCACAAATATGTTAAATGAAACTTTAAAGTGACAACAAAATGAGTCTTTTTCCGCTCATATTTTCTTTACTTCCACTGTTTCAAATTTCCATGAAAAAATAAAAAAAAATTTTTAGCATTTTCATTTTTTTCAATTTTAATTGCATATTAAGTATATAATTCAAATTGTATCTATTTTGCCAGCCAATTTTCGTGTAAAAAATAGTTAGTCTGTTTTTCTGAAAAAAAATTGTGTTTGCCTAAATATATTTTTTTGTATAATTTTGTGAAATATTGGTAATTAATAGGTATTAAATGTTTAATAAGTTATTGTAAAAAAATATGTAGATTTTCATGGAAAAACTATGATTTTGATGTAGTTAATATTTCTTAAGCCAATGTTAGTGTAAAAAATAGCCAATCTACCAGAAAGAAATTGTTGGCAAATTTTCATGTACCTACCTAAGCATTTTGTTAATTTTTTTCCAAAAAGCTTTTTGTCAATAATTATATATCGGCAAGTGTGTAAATACCTTAAAGAGGTTCGTTGGCCTGGAAAATAGGACCAGTTTGTAGTTTTTTTTAAACAATAAGGTTATTTTGATGAAAATGGTACATTGTTTCTACTAAGTATAATAGTTAACCAAATTTGAAGCCTTTCATTAAAAAAAGACATATTTTCCATTAAAAACATTTTTACATAAATTCACTACCATTACGCACTTGCTGTGTCTAGACTTTTTTTATCTAGGCTATGTCGTAAAGTAAGAACAAATATATTCACAGATTGCGTTTTCAAAATTAAGCGAGCTTTTTCCCAACTTTTTAAATAACAACGTTAAAACCAAGTGCTATTAAATAAATTAGAAAGTAATCTTAACTATCGACGGTCAAAAAAAAAAACACACGAGGTTTATAATTTCCTAACGCATATATGAATACATATAAGAAATATTCAAGTAATTCTATGAGATTTTTTCATTGAAATGTCAAATTGCGTCAGTACAAGTTGCAATTTGCATTCTCACTGTACTTTTCCGATAACTAATCCTGATAACTTTAATCCAATAATAAACAGGTTTGTTGTTCTCAAAGATTAAAATATTAGTCAATTTAATTCAGATTATTGTAATCCTGGGCGATTTTCCCTTATAGGATATTATTTCATTAAACACGTTGTAATATTTTTAGTGTCAAAAATGATTATAGTTTTTACTAATCGAAGATAACCATGTGAAACAGTACGCGGTTTTATTAAAATGTTGTTTGCCTACTGTAGAAACATAAAGATTTGAAACTCAAAATATTTTATTACTCAACATAATCTCTTAATTGCGAAGGGCTAACCTAAACGGCAGCCAAATAAGCCGAACAATGAATGAATGAATCCCTCAATTGGGTTCTTCAAATTGTCAGCTTTCTTCGGCATCTTCACAGCTTCTATCACCTCTTCGTTGGAAACAAATTTAAGAGCTTGCAAATTCTTTTCAGTCGAGGGATGATATTGTAGTCGGAAGAATCCAGAATAAGAAAATATGGGGCGGGGGAGAGGGGTGGTGGGTTGTGTTCAAGTTATTCTAATCAAAAAACATAAATGTTTCCATGTCAGCATGAGATTTGTGGTCAGGGACATAGTGTTAAAAAATCTAAACATACTTATTTTCGAATCTTACAAGTATAACTTGGAGAACCCAATTGGACGATCGTTTCGACAACGTTAGCCTCACCAGAGGGTTGATAATCTGAGCGAGTAAAGACTAGAAACAGTATTTATATATGTATGACAAGCTATTGCGAACAGCGTACTCAAATATTGTGTGAAAATAAACCCGCACTGTTTTACCTGAAGTCTCTGCTGCAATTATATTCCAATTAGCAGCTTGGACGATATGAACCCAAACAACGTACTACACAGAACTGGGCCCGTCCTATTTCATGGATAACTTTTCTTTCATATTTCTAACGATATAGATACTTATATATATATATATATATATATATATATATATATATATATATATATATATATATATATATATATATATATATATACTTCCGCATACGTCTAACTGTCGTAATTGTCTGACAGTTTTGAATAACGTGAGATTTTGCCTATCTATGTGATGATTCTTACCCCAAATATGTTAAACAACACATGCTTTACCCATAGTGCCATATCTCATTGAGCTAAATGTTTTTAAATCTAGTTTCGATAGATTTTTCAGTGTGTCCAACATATTTAAGTTAGCAATCCCTACAAACTATTACATAGATCCCCTTCATTTCAGTGGTTTTATCTTTATGCTTTGGGTCGCCTTGGCAGTTTTTAAATCTATTTTTTCTCGAAAATGTTGGCTGTAAATTGGCTTTCTTAAAAATGCTACTAAAACCTCTCGTAATTCGGGGTTCAAATGATAAGGACACAGCGTTTTTACTCTGTTTTCTCTTTCCTGAAACTCGTAGATATGGCCAGCGTTTTCTTTGTTTCATGTTTATTGTCTAATTTTTCTACAGGATAAACATAGTTACCATTCTATTCAGCTACGTTGTTAATGTATTCCAATTCTTTGTTGTATCTATCTTTATTTAAGGGAAACTGAAAATCAATCTATGAACCAAAAAATTCAAAGTAACATTGTTTTGTGAGAAACTGTGGTGTGAGTCAATCGAAATGTAACTCACTGTAGTGGTTACATTTCTGTGGATGTCAAATTCTAAAGTGTCTCTATTGTTAATGGCTAATACATCAAGAAAATGTTATTTGTTATTGATTTTTATTTTGTGAATTCAAATGGAGTCAAATTTACTTTTAAATTTGGCAATAAAATCGTCTACTTTGCATACATTTGTATTAAATACTGCGAAAATATCGGCGACATCACGAAACTATACTCGAGAAAAATAGTCATTTTCAATTGCTTGCTGTGCCATGGGTTTGTTAAAAAAAGTCATTATTAAATTGAAAAATATCCGGACTCATGCAACTATTTGTTAAATTTATATATTCTGTGCAGACTCTTCATCTACGTTGTTCATTTTTAACAAATGGTGTAAATACGTTAACGTTTCTTTTATGGGGACACTGGGAAATAACGAGGTCATATCACGCGATATTAAAACCGCTCCTCCAACCAATTTAATATTTTTGACTTTATTAATCATTTTAAGTGAATTTGAAACTAAACACAGTTTTTGTTTGACAACCTCATAAACAACCGCGTAAAAAATCTTTCTCCGCAGACGTTGAAAAAAATGAGATTGACCTCTTAAATAAAAGGCTAACATTACAGTTACAAAAGGACGATCTAGTGGATGTTATTCAGCAATAATCAATACCAGCGTATTGAATGTCTGCACGTTCCGCCCTTCGGAGGGCGCGTAAAGTCGGTCCCGTGTCCATGCGATGTTGTGCACGTTAAAGATCTCTACCCTCCTTACAGAAAATCAGGGGTTCGGCAAAATTTCCAGGATAGTCAGGTGAAACTACTCCCTGGGGTCGGTGATTGGCCATAGTCGCGGAAATAGACCAACGTCGAAGAAACAAAAAACAAAACACACACACACGTTATTGATAGTATTGAAACAGCTATTAAAAAATACCTGAACTTTCCAAAACTTTTATTAGACAGCCATGTAAAGATAAAATAACTAAAAATTTAAATTAAAATTTAAATGAAACTTGGCCTATTAATACCAAGAATGTTAATCAAATTAATATAGTTAAACGAGTGTGAGAAAAATAATGTTTTCATGTTAAAGCAAACAAAGGTAACATACGCTCGACATTTTACACAAATACGATTATAAAGATAGAGTACTTATATAACGCAATAGAAACGGGACCGTATAAAAAAATTAAATAGAAATCACTCCCCCAAAAATGATTCCTGAATTAATTTGAAGAGATGTCATAATCTTATTACAAAATATTTGGCAGAACAGTTACAAGTTTCAAATCCAAAAATTCTTAAAATGTATTGTCTCCCGAAAATCCATAAACCTGGAAAATCGATGACAGTATTGCTTCATCTATAAATTCTCTGACATACAATCTAGCGAAATGGATAAAAAACTAATTTAAAGGCTTACCTGTCAAACAAAAAAGTTTTTCAGTTTCAAATTCACTTGAATGTGTTAATAAAATTAAAAATATTAAATGGGTAAAGGGAAGGTCTTAATATCACTCGTTTCTTGGTCAACCTTATAGGTTAATAGCAAATTGGGCTATTCAAATATGAAGCATTTGATTAAATTTCGCTACTATAACGCACTTGCTGCATCCAGAATTTCTTTTCTTACAAACATGCATTATATTTCGATGGAAAATGCAAAAATGCAATAACATAAGGCGTGTTTGATTGAACAAAAAAGAAAATTTGTATCACCAACGACTTATGGGCCACCTGTGATTGCAGAAATATTTTTTAAGATGTAGCTCAAGACCCCCTATAATTAATATATACAAATCTTTTTTCATATCTTGTATAATAACGGATATATTGATCTTTATTGAGTTTTTACGAAAATTCGACAAAAATTATATGCCATTAAACGATAAACTCTATAGCTAAGACTACTGCCAAGCATCAGAGAAAGGGTCTATTTGAAATGAATTTTCTGGAAACATTTGAGTAAAATGAAGAACAATGACGGTTGAAACTAAGACTTCAGACTTTGTTAATTCCGGAGATATAATTTTTTTTCGAAAGAAGACACAAAATTTTCCGGGAAAACCTGGGCAGATTTTCCTGGCTAACGAACTTATCCAAGCCATTTGCAAAAGGAATTTATTCATCAAATTTAATCAAAATCGGCCCATTATTTTTTGAGTTATCGGTGTGATACATACATACATATATATATATATATATATATATATATATATATATATATATATATATATATATATATATATATATATATATATATATATATATATATATATATATATATATATATATATATAAACATATAAAAATTGAAACTGACGCCGGATATGTGTTCTGGGGGGGCTAATTAGCGCTCATCTGAAGAAATTTTTTCAAAATTCAAAAGTCGGGATCTCCTCATTAGTGAATTTTTTTAAAGAAAATTCACTAAAAAACAGATAGTTTGAATTTTTTGGTTTATATATTGATACAGTTTCCCTCAAATAAAGACAGATACAACAGAGAACTGGAATATATTATGAACGTAGCGGAGTTTTGTCTGCTTAATGGAAAAAATAGTCGATAAACAAAAAGCAAAGAAAACGTTAGCGTAATCTTCGACTTTCAGAAAAGATAAAACAGACCAACCCTTGTCTGTTTACCGTTTGAACTGCGAATCACTAGAGGTTTTAATAGCATTTTTAAGAAAGCCAATTTACAGCTTACATTTTCTCCAAAAAATGCATTAAACATTTTGCTAGGCAATAGACCGAATAAAGATAAAACCACATAAATGTCGGCAATCTATGAAATAGGTTTTAAGGATTGTGAACTAAAATATGTTGAGCAAACTAAAACTTATTGAAACTAGATTTAAAGTACATTTAGCGCAACTGAGATATGGCATATTGATGAATAATCCATATTTGGGATATTAATCATCATGTAGATAAATAAACTCTTAAGTTAATCAAAAATGTCAGGCAATCGTGTAAGTATATATATATATATATATATATATATATATATATATATATATATATATATATATATATATATATATATATATATATATATATCGTTAGAAGTTTCAATAAAAATGTTTCGATAAATAGAGCAGGTCCGGTTCTGTGTAGTTCATTGATTCAATTGTATTTCGATAATCAATGTCTCTTTCTTAGAAGAAATATTCAATAACGAAACGCAGTTTTACAAAAGCAGATAATGTAATTTTAATTACAGGGATTTTCGACTCAACAATGGGAGTTTGTATGCATACCTTAGTAGAGGACGATGATCGTACTTGCTTGTCAACTAACATATAAATAGGAGTCTCTAGTTTTTATTCGCTTAGTTTATTCATCCCTCTGATGACGTTGATAGCGAAACGATCGTTAGGTCCTAAAACTCCATTCTGATGTATTGGGTTCTCCGATTGGACGTATCAGTGCTCATCACATACTCCAATCTTCAGTCAGTGACCTCATACCTACCCAATTTGATGCCGAAACACCATGTCTAAATTTTTTTTTGAGTTAATAATAGTGTCATTGTTTTATTTAAGTAAAAAAAGTAGAATTTAAGAAATATATGTCAGAAAATCAAATATATAAAGATTGATTACTAGACCATTGCATAAAGTAAACTTTAAAATTTGTAAATTTAACAGGTACAATTACAAAACTTAAGTATCGTTTTATCAGTTAGTGAGAGCATTATTGCTAAGATAAGAAACAATTAACAAACGTACAAAACCAAGGTAATATACGGCAATAGATAAGAGACCAATAATTTGATATAGCTCGGAGCTCAGGTTACTAAAAATATCTTTGATCTTTCACTTTATCATTTTTTAATCCTTCTATTAATAAAAAGGTTTGCTGGTATTAAATTAACAACCACCACTAGAACTTGTTTCTCTGCAAAGTTATTTTTAGCAGCCAAGTCTTTTTGCTCATGGCAGGTTTTTTTACGATTTCTTACCTGTATATTTGCTCATTTTAGATGATCCCATCTATACGATCTAATGAACGTCCTTCAACTGTTCTCCTGAAACAATATAATAAGTATCTCAATACCTTTACTGCAAATATTAACTCATTAGCTCAGCTAACACAAAAATGCAGTGAATATCTTCACGCAAGCCATTTGTATTCATTTGATGAAAGTTTGTTATTAACTATTTGTAGCTTAAAATGTGGCTAAAGTAAGTAAAATTGGAAACAGCAAGTACGTTATAGGAGCGATATATACAGAAGTGGTCCAAAACAAAACAGCAGTAAATTTTTGGTAACAAAATAGTACGATCTGTCCAAACTTATAAATGTTAAAGTGAGATATTGGATTTCTATTTTTGATATCTGGAAAAATATTTGACCAATTGTCTTAAAAAGTGGTGAGTTTTTCATAGTGATAAAAGATAATAAATTCCCAATTTGGCTCAAGTCCTGCTTGCGGCGCCTTTTGTCAGTGTGTCAGCCGCTCCTCGCAATACAAGTGTCGTAATTGCCGAGGCCATGGTGTTGCAGTACGTTGACCGCTCCCAGTGGGTTAAAGTCCTTAGCAAATACTGGTGACCACACCGCAGTCCATACTCCAAGAGTGTGCGAACATAAATTATATATAACCTCTTATAAAAGTCAGAACATGAGTCACTAAACGCCTTCGTAAGCAAAAATAGCATACCGTTAGCCTTCTTTGCAGCAGCAGTAGTCTGTGACGACGAAGAAAAGTGACTTAAGATAGAAAATCCCAAATCAACCTGAGTATTCACTGTGGTGAGCAGGTGGTCTTCCATAAAATATGAACTTCTTGGATTTTTGACACCTGTGTGCAGGACAGAACACTTGCTTAAATTCAAAGGTATACACCAAGTTGCGCACCAATTACTACCAAAGCTGAGATCTTCTTGAAAACAAGCCACAACTCTTATTGGACATGCAAACCGCTTAATGTCATCCCCAGAGGCACTATGACAAGATTTTAATGCACTTAAAGACCAGCAGCGTACACAAATTACGAGACAGGTCACAAAACTGACCCCTGTAGTACTCCGCTAGTGACGTTGCAATGAATTGAAAAAATGGCACCAACCTTGACTGAAAATGTACGACCAGTCAAAAAACTCGGATTCCACTCCTTGCAGACGACCATGGATATGTGATAAAGTTTGCGAACAGGCAGATCACATAAAACTCTGCCGAAACCTTTACTGAAATCAAAATATAGGATGTCAACCAGTAACTCAGCATCCAGTAGTTTGATCTATTAATTAAATGAGAACATTAGGTTAGTAATAGTCGACCTTCCAGGAAGAAAACCACAATTCGCTTCTGAAATACATGTCAATTTTTGCGCCCCCTCACTGGTTTATTTATAAATAATTATGTAATGTTTATGTTTTATGTTACAGAAGGTCAATTTGTTAATTTTAAACGGTACTATCCTTTAGAATAATTGCGCCTTTACGATTTTTGTCGGTGTACTATTTTTTATTATTTAATTATAAAAAAATGTTACAATGTATTTACTTAAATTATTATTATTTATTATTAGTGGTCAAAATTACACATTATGTCTTACAAAGAAACTGTGCTTGTGCTTGTATCAACAAGCTTTTGTCAACATCCTCCAATAATCAAACTGTCAAAACAATTTTATTTAATGTCACTTTCTGAATTTTGATCCGTCTTGCTTTTTCTTCTCATTCTTCCACAAACATTTCTAAAGCCGTTACAAAGATTTATCTTCACTCTCACCTCAATATTTCTCTTTACTTCAACTAAATCTTCTTAAAAAACATAATAACATGATTCCTAATATATAATTTAAATGTCATTTCGTTATGTCCCATGCCTATGTACCTTCTGCTGGTTCCAGCAAATTGGCTGCTACCAGTTTCACATCGCTCGAATGGCCTGAAAATCATTTTTATTTTTTGAGGAATATTAGGAAAATTATATCAAAAGCATGCAGAAATGCTTGTACATGTTAAGTGGACCAAGTTTTCGGAAGTGTTCCTCTTGGTCTACCTCTTTCTTTTTCTAAGTATGGGTTCTTCAAATAATGTTGTCAGAAAGTCATTATGTCTCAAATATGTCCAACATATTTTGCCTTCATCTCAAATTATTTCAGTACGATCTTTCTTTACTCTTTTCTTCTGGCACAATTTTATTCCTTTTTTCCATCGTCGTACCTTGTCTTTGCATTTTTCTTCTTATCCACATTTCAAAGGTCTATATTCTCTTCATGAACAGTTGTAAAGTTATTCGAAAAAAAATATGGTATTATGTAATTGTCTATAGGTTGAAAAAATCCTCAACGCAAATCAAAACCTAAAAACTATACTAGACACAAATATCACAACATTGCACCACAGCAAACACTATATACGATTCCAGAACACGGTACTTTGACAGGTCCGTCATTTTTTCTGGGTGGCACACAGATTGATTATTTGACATTTATTTTGCATGCGTTTTCATGTTAACTTGAGTGTCAAGAAATTGATGATAAAGAATTTGTTGTCATCGGCAACGTAAAAAATCATAGTTAATTTGTAATATTTTATTATTTTCAATATATATATATATATATATATATATATATATATATATATATATATATATATATATATATATATATATATATATTGTTGCGTTTTCTCCGGATTCTGGATAAGTGAGACTTTTAATTTTAACAAAACAACTTTATTTACTCTCTAAATATGGATACAATAAAGTTCTAGAACTGTCTCTCTCATCAAACACTTAATTTACTATCTAAATATGGATATAATAAAAGTTCTAGAACGTCTCTCTCATGAAACACTTAGTTTATCTGGCTTTACAATCACTACTCTCAACAAAAGTCACTAATACACTGAAATTACAGTCGCTACTCTATAACACTTCACAGTAGTTACTGCTTGTTCCAGTCACTTCACATTCTCTAACTGAACCCCCTGGCTGGCTTGCTTTCGCGTTTATATACTCGCCGTACCTTCCACCACATTCTGGAGCATTCCATTCCAGAATTTTCCAGGACCTTCTTTTACTAGAAGGTTCTGTGAATACAGATCGGTCCCGTGTGTATACAGGGGGATGTATATACAGGATGATCCAAATGTGGTCATCACTCCTATGTTACACAAGAGGTGTTTCTCGTAATATAAGATCTCTCTGCGTATACAGGGTATAAGGGTTCTCTGCGCATACAGGGTGTATATACAGGGTGTTCGGAATGTGCAGACCTCAGTTATCCGTTCCGACGGGGTAAAAGTTGGTAACTTCGTTATTTCTGGTCCTAGAAGGTTGAGACTTCGCCTGAGGGGGGGTCACCCCAGGCAGCCCCAGTGGGTGGGAGGCGGTGTTGCCAGACTGTGCAAAAATTCCCAGATGTTGGGGAAGTTCTGGAGGTGTGTCAACACTGCACCTACGTCTATTGAAGTGCTTTGTAACACTGCCCCCCTCCTTAAGACTGTTCGTCCCGAACAGTATTTACCGGCCGCCAACGTGGGGGTTCGTTGCCCCGATAGGGACTCAACCTCTCTATGTGAACAACTTTGGGTTTAGTTCTTGGAGACAGCTGGATTCTGTAGACTAGGTCGTTAATTTTCTTAGTCACCAAGTATGGCCCTTCCCATGGTTTCTGAAGTTTTAATTACACCTAGTTATGTCTAATATTGTGAATGAAAGAATGCGTTCTTATCACTCACAAATGTAGGATTAATATATATATATATATATATATATATATATATATATATATATATATATATATATATATATATATATATATATATATATACACTTTATTTGTTTGCTGTACGTTGACTGCAGAACATAGAAAACCTGATTCTGGCACACATTTTTTTTGTCTGTCGGTAGGTCAGTCTATCTGTTAGTAGGCATAATAACTTTTAAACGAATTGAGATATCATATTTAAATATGGTATCCAGTTAACACCCGACAAAGGTGTATATAAGACCGATAATTCAAAAACTAATGGGCCGATTTTTATAAAATTTGGCATGTACCTTTCTTGTAAGTGGCTTGGATAAATTCTTTAGCCAGGAAAATCGAACCAGTTTTTCTGGCAAAATTTTGGGTTTTCTTTCGGAAAAAATTGTTATCTCCAAAAATAAAAAAGCTATTAAATTAAATAAATTAATTAAGGTAATCAAATTTAGTACACAAGTTTGTGACTTAAAAAAAACTACATACCAAAATTTACATTTCTGTTACAGGAAAAAAAGTTATAAAAAATATTTGGTGCCAGATCATTTCTATGAAAATTCACTACCATAACGCACTGCGTCCAGACTTTTTTAATTTACTTTCAGCACTGTTAATCTTGTTCTCGAAAATAGCTTTTTTAGTTTGTTCGATATTTTCGCGCTTTTTTTAATTGTTATACGTCCTTTTCACAACAGAGTCATTAGTCTCTTACGCTTCCGTATAATTTTTTCGTTTCTTAGATTTTCTTAGATAAGGAAAATAGTTATATTTTACTTCAAGATACAAACATAATCGGCTGGTTGTACTGTTGTGCAAAATATTGCCAAATTTTGCACAAGAGATACTCAAGTAAAGATATATATGTGTGTATATATATATATATATATATATATATATATATATATATATATATATATATATATATATATATATATATATATATATATATATATATATATATATATATATATGTGTGTGTATATATATAAAGAGAAAAAATATATCTAAAAATATATATTAAAAAATAAATAAATAAAATACAATAAATAAAAAGATATATATATATATATAAAAAAAAAAGATTCCAATTGGGACAAAGTAACAAATAAGAATTTTATTTAGATGTAGTAGTAGTAGATAGTCTAAATTAAGATCGTTATATTATATCAATTAATTATATCATCGTTAATAAACCAAAATCTGAGAGTAATATTAGGTAGCCAATTACAATGTCTTGTGACTAATGGAAATCTTCCAAGGTCAAACTTAAGGGAACACACACACACACACACACACACACACACACACACACACACACACACACACACACACACACACAGATACTCAAGTTTTTTATAAATGCTATATTGAATTTTCACATATTTTGATAAGACTACTTTTTGACAAGTGCACTACGCGTTGTACTTTATTTGTAAATAAAACAATTATTTTTTTGAGGTTTGTAATCATATTACATTAGAAGTACAAAATATGTTATAACACCGCTAAACTGTCTTTGCGGTGGCGTCGTAGTTCTTTTCTGCCAATCAATGGCGTGGTGCGTGATAATTTGAGAAATGAGACGACTAATCAGTATTGCCGAAAAATTGAACATGTGTATTTACACAAAATACAATTGGTATTCAGCCACTACTTGTAAAAAGTATTTCAAAACAATATCAAAATAAACAAAAATCCAACCCGATGATGCTCCAAAAAATTGTTCATTACAGTGAAATTGAAACTAATACAAAACTGTAGAGGAAATAATCGCTTTCCGCTAGGACACATGTATAAAAATAACTTATAACATATAAGTACTAATTCGGAAACTGCAATAAAAAAATAATTTTCTACCTAATAATTCTTTCTAATTTCAACAAGTGATTATTATGTCTACATCTGTTATCGAACCGCTATCACCTTTTTTGCAATTTAAGTGGTATAAAAGGAATATATAAGCGATAACTGAACACTTTATTGTTTCAAGGTTGGTAAGAGAATTGGCAACGTTCAAATGTAACATAAAAAGTAAGGAAATTACAGGGCTGTTAATTTTGGTGACTTAGCACCATGCATTTAATAAAGTGGTATTTCCGGCGAATTAATTTGATAATTTTAAGACAGGATATATTCAGGATGCTTACAATTTTAAACCGAATTTTACTGGTAAAGTTTAAAACTTCTGCTTGACACTACAAGAACATCATGGAGAAATATAAGATCCACCAAACCTTAGGCCTATATATATATATATATATATATATATATATATATATATATATATATATATATATATATATATATATATATATATATATATATATATATATATATATTTACCTAAACATAAGTTAAGAAATTTGGATGGTACTTGGTGATATGTTATTAAACCAATATATAGAGAGTTATTCACGCAACCCGTTCATTAATTAGTGTTTTAACGCTAAAAAGTTACTAAAAAAACAAAACATCCAAATTGTCCTCAAATAACATATTCCATAGTGTTAAAAACTGCAGAACAGTTTTAAAAAGTAATATCCATGATCCTCCTTGGACTTGACGGCATTCAGTATCAGAGAATTCGAGTTTAAATTTAATGGTCGCTACAGTCAAAAATCCACACTCAGCGTGAAGTTGAAAAGCGCCACAAGTAAAATTCTGCATTCCAACAAGCTTCATCCACATAAGATTCATCTCGTTAAATAACTGTCAGATGATGGATTCAACCTTACAGTGCAATGCTGTTAACTGCCATACAAACCCACATTTCGTGAAAATATATATTTTTCGGATGAAGCAACTTTTACGTTATCTGGTACAGTAAACAGACAAAACTGTAAATATTTTAAAGATGAAAATCATCTTTGGATGAGTAAATACCGCAAGCAATGCTTTAAAAAAAGTATGAACCGGTATCGTTGGGAATAATATTCTAGGGATATTTTTGGGAAGGAAATCTGACAACAGAGCTTACAACACATTTTTCTAAAGAACGAACTTGTTCCCCTCTTACCCAGGCTGTTTATGATTTAACAAAAACCAGTTATATTTGACGAACGACTATGGTATCATAGCTAGATAAGGCACTATGGGATTAATTAAATCTGGATCACGTTTTTCCAAAACGATTCGGTGGTCACCAGATCTTAATCCTTTAGACGTTTAGGCACAAATTTGAAATAAAATGTGCTAAATCGCGATTGATGGTATTTAAATGGTTTAAAATGAGTTTGGAAATAGACTTGCATTATGCGAAATAGCAAATGGGCAGCAATTTGAACACAACTTGTAGTCTGTAGTCAATTTTTGTTTTTAGTGAATTTTTTGTTTTGTTTTTTTTAAATTGTTTCTATTACCAAACGGCAGTTTAACATTATCATATTCGGAATTTATTTCAAAGCTTAAATATGCGTAATTAATGAATGATGAAAAATAAAATGATTCAAAGGCAAGAAATTAATTTTTCATTTTGCACATAGAATTTCACAATTGTATCACTACGTGTTGGTAAACTTTGGCTTAGAGACATTTGCATACTCTAAAAAATTAACTTTTCTTAAATTTTATATAGGTATAATGTGAGAATAAATATGTAATAAATGTTTAGCAAAAAGGTTTTTCTGTTGTTTTTTTTTACTATATTTTGTTTTGAAAATATAATTTCTGCATTGTAACGCTCATTTTTTGTACCACTCTCCCCTATAGGATATCCCACTTATGAAATTTAGAAAAAGGTTCCTTTGTCTGACAACAAGGCTTTGTGCAAATCAAATTGGTCATATTTTGAAACCCCACTACAGAAACTTTGGCGAAAATCGAAGCGCGGATGCCAAATAACGAGTTTGTTCCAAACTTTTACAGGTACTATGGATAATAACTCTAATAATAATCGTCGCTAAATATAGCACGCAGAATTGAAAAATATACCTAATTGAAGTATACTATTCAAAATGATTTAAGTTTATGGTGACTTCAGTGAACGAGAAATTGGTAGCCTTAAACTGTTTAAAAAACAGGTGATGGCCAACCATATTTAAAACCAAATTTTCAAAATTTAACTTTCAATCGTATGTAAAACTTTTAATGAATGTTTTGCGTGAATAATCTTGTATTTAATATAATAATTAACATTTATAATAATATACTGATAAATAAATCTAACCTTACCTCGATTTTAATTCCACTTAAATATAAATCACAGCTCCAATTGGAATACAATGCGAAACAATATTTTAAAATTAAACAACTGTCACTATTCATTAAATTTTAAACAGGTCACAGGTGCTTTGTAACTATTCAACTGATGCCATTTGCATAATTTAAAACGTTGATTAAATTTAAACGTCTTTCCTCATTGAAGATGCCACTACAATCAATCGGAAATTTACCCGCCTAAAATTGTACGTTGATTCCGTTAAGCATATAGTTATATAGTTAGTCGGTATTAGTGATGCTTCTCGTTTGAAAGCTGCGTTGCATTTAAACCGATTTGCACTTCCTAGATATCAGTTACGTACAGCTTGGAAGGAGACTATCCTCCTGCGGTATGGTTTTTGTCATAAGAACGTATTTCACCTGCGTGTTATTCAAGAAAAATAAGTGTCAATTTTATCATTAACGACGCCTTGCCACATAATCTTTTTGTGTAGCTAATTTTAATTGTGGCAGTGTTGCTTGCGTAAAGCAGATGTTCCAGATCAATAATAATTTGCAAGTCCGTGAAGTTAGCCGATTGATGATAATGGAACAGCAGATTGTTTCTTATGCTGTGATAATGAATCGTCTGTAAAATACGAGATTCCAAACATTTACAATTGATTCACCAAAGTTAAAACGGTGAAGTGTGATTTAATTATGTCTACAGAGTAAGGATTTTAAAGTGTTACAATCGCATATCTTAAAAACGCTCGGTGTATTTTGCTATTATTAAAAAAAAAATGGTGAGGGGCTAAGTAGTCTGGGGGACACATTTCGAAATATTTTTGACATTTAATCTGAAGAACTGCGTATGCACGTAGAAAATCGGTGCATTTCCTCTACTGATTGCATACTTATGAATTTTCCAATAAATAAAATTAGAGTAAGAACTAGCATGAAATACCTTAAGTTTAACGACGGTCGTGTTCTAAAAGGTTCGAATTGTAACAATTTACCTCGACTTCTGTAGAACGTAGAAAATCAACAAGAAGAGGTGTGGTTTCAGCCACACCGAACCCCACCACAGTTTATTCCCCAATTCAGATACACTTTAAATAACATGTGTGGAGATAGATGGATTACTCGTGGTGGCCCGAAAAACTGGTCCTCAAGTTCTCCTGATATCACGTCTTTAGATTGTTTATTTTGGGGATTTATAAAGAGAAAATCATGGCTATAACACCAATCTGGCCAAAAATATGAGAGCCCGGATTAGACAAGCATGCACGTTAGTAATCCACGAAATATCGAATAATGTGCTCTACTCTTGCCAAAGAAAAAATGTTTAATGTTTGGAGGTAAATGGAGGACATTTCGGACACTTTTTAGCACAAAACCCACATTAAACTTAAGACATTTCATGCTAATTCTTATTCTAATTTTATTTATTGAAAAATTCGTAACTATATAACCAGTAGAGCAAAGGCAACGATTTTCTACGTACATATGCAGTTCTTCAGGGAGAATCGAATTTTTGGGAAAAACACCATTCCATTTAACATTTATAACGTGACATCGGGTTTCAAAATGAGGAGAGGTAAATGTCAAAAATATTTCAAAATGTGTCCCCCAGCCTACTTATCACCTCACCAAATTTTGGTAAAATACTCCAAGTCGTTTTTCGTGTATTTAAAAAAAATCACTAATAACCGACTTTTGAATTTCAAAAAGATTTGTTCAAATGAGCGGAAACTAGGCCGCTTAGAATCCATATTCGGGTTTACATTCAGTTTTTATCTGTTTACATATATACAGGGTGACGCATTTCTACGGTAAACCTCAATGTAATTGTTATTACACAAGATACGAGAAAAACTTGTATACGTTAATTATAGGGTGTCGGCATCTTATAAAATTATTTTGACAATCACAGGGTGGCCCATATCAATGCAGTTTTGCATTTTTATCGAAATAATAATAATAATAATAATAATAATAATAATAATAATAATAATAATAATAATAATAATAATAATAATAATATTAATCATAATAATGATAATAATAACACCACAGTGGACAAACTCCGCACATAGAAGTCTTAGACTTGTGCGGGCAGCTTACATACACATATAGAAAAGGACACGACCCCTAACTCATCACAAGCCGGCCTTTCAACATTCGAGTGAAAAATATCGACTATCTGAATACGGGACTCGAACCCGCGACCTCCTAGCCCGATTCTAGAGGTTAGTTACCTCACGAACTGACCTATTCGGCCTGTGAAATATCATGCATGTTTGTAAGAAGGAATCGAGATGCAGTAAGTGCGTCTTGTTAGCGAATTGTCATTAAATGCTTCAAATTTCAATAACTCAATTTGATATTAACCTAAGGTTTGTTGGCTAGGGAACCAGTTTTCTCGGAAACATTTAAAGTTTATTTTCGGAAAATTTTCAAACAATAAGTTATTTTGACAAAATATGGTATATTGTTTCTACTATATATACTATACCGGTAACCAGATTGATGCCTGCTTGCATTAGATAGACATATTTGCTATTTCAAATAAGCGCGATCGTATCTCAAAAAATAACAAAGTTATTTTGATGAAATTTGGCGCATATGTTACTCTCGACCTTACTACATACCAAAACTCCACTGTAGTGTTATTATTAATCATAATTATAGCTCTATTTTACTTTCTTCCGCATATCATTCCTATTTGGTCTAGGCACTGTAAATTAAATAAGTATAAGAACAATATTTCAATATTTGCTTATGTATACAGATGTTGTTCTGAACATGGCTCCGCAAAAATTTTCAAAAATCCATTATTTTGATAATCTGTAAATTTGCCCATTTGGGTTTAGTATACTTTTATAAAAAAAAATAATAAGGCGGGCTAGTAGGAAGGTCACGACGTTTGAACTTAATTTTACTTCCACATCGTCACAATGTGTGGAAGTATCGCATCGGCAACAAAAATTTCAATATTTTTTTCGCTTAAACGTAAAAAGTATCAAAACATATATAAAACATGATTTGACAACAACATTTTTTTGGATGTCGGTATGTCGGCCTGCAGTTTGTCGGTCTGTATGTCTGTCTGTTTGTAGCCACGATAACCTTAGAACGAATCGTCTTCAAATTTAGTATCCAGTTAGCGGTATGGCGATATGTCGGTCTGTATATCTGTCTGTTTGTAGCCACGATAACTTTAGAACGAATTGAAATATCGTCTTCAAATTTGGTATCCAGTTAGCACCCGACAAAGAAACGTTTCGAATTGTTTTTGGGTAAGATCGCTTCAGGGTAGGGTCAGGTCAGGCCAGGTCAGGTCAGGACTAGGGGATAAATAAGGGGTGAATTGGTGAAAATTGACATTTTTTTCCATAAAACTCGAGTAATATATAACGTTTCAAAAATTTTTGGGTACAGGGATACAAATATTTTTGTGGTCTAGTCATGGGCCCTAAATTCATTCCATGGGAATGTCTTTCTGGAGAAAATAGTTATCTGGAAGTAAATATAAATATTTTTACTTCCACATCGTGACAACGTGTGGAAGTATCGCATCGGCGACAAAAATTTCAAAATTATTTTTTTGATAAAACGTCGTAAAAGGACCAAAACAGATAGAAAACATGATTCGGCAACCAATTTTTTTTTGTCTGTCGGTCTGTTAGTCTGTCTGTTTGTAGCCACGATCATTTTAGAACGAACTGAGATATCGTCTTCAAATTTGGTATACAGTTAGCACTCGACAAACGAACGGTTCAGATTGTTTTTGGGTAATATCGCTTTGGGGTAGGGGGTGAATGGGGGTGATTTGATGAAAATTGACATTTTGTCGTTAAAACTCGAGTAATATAACGTTTTAAGGTTTATTTATTAGAAAACTTCTAATTTCATCAAATATCTGTTATTCTGTGCTGAAATTAAATTAGGGGTTTAATGTGTGGGGGTGGAATATTGTTGACAAAAATTTCTAAATTCTTGTTTGCTAAAACGGCGTAAAAAGTCTCAAAACCTATAGAAAACTTGATTCCGGAACGAATTTTTTTGTCAGTCGGTCGGTCTGTCGGCATGTACGTCTGTCTGCCAATAGACGCAATAACTTTCGAATGAATTGAGATATCATTTTCCAATGTTGTATCCAGTTAGCACCCGAGAAAGGAACGCTTCGAATTGTTTTTAGATAAGATCGTTTCAGAAGGTAGGGGGTAAATAAGGGGTGATTTGGTGAAAGTTGACGTGTTTTCAATAAAACTTGAGTAACATAACTTTTAAAAAGTTATGTACAGGAATACAAAGATTTTCTTTGTGGTCATGTCATAGGCCCTAAATTCATTCCATGAGAATGTCTTTCTGAAGATAATAAATTATCACAACTATGTGGAAGTTATAATTCGATTTGCAGAACTTTTTAACTAAGTACAAATAAGGGCCACTAGAACCCAAATTTAGGGTCCATATATATATATATATATATATATATATATATATATATATATATATATATATATATATATATATATATATATATACTTATTTATTTATTTATTTACGTATTCGAGTTAAAACTTAAAAACAATTACCTAATTTTTCCCTGTGTCCATGCGATGTTGGGAACGTTAAATATCCCTTCCCTCCTTGCAGACGGGCAGGGGTTCGGCAAAATTTCCAGGATAGTGAGGTAAAACCGCTCCCTGGTGTCAGTGATTGGCCATAGTCGCGGAAACAGGCCGACGTTAAAGAAATAAAACACACACACACACCTAATTTTTATCAAACTTCGCGCATATCTCTTTATGTGAACAGCTTGGATGAATTTGTTAGCCAGTCCAAACAGACCATTTTTCAAAACAAAAAAAAATATTTTTATAAATGTTTGTAACTCTGAAATTAACAACGTTTTTTGTTGATATTTGGTACACGTGTTGCCTTATATACATAGGTATAAAGAAATTATATAGATATAAAATAAGAAATAAAAAAATTACAGATTAAGAAAATTAAAAAATAAATAAATAAAAAAAATAATTAAAAAAATTAAATAGAAGGATGTCCAGAAAAAACATGTGCGTATAAAAGCCAAAAAGTAATAACTATATGATATTAATGTGTGTAAATATTTGTATAATATTATTGTTAGAGAATAATTATTATTTAGTGTTTTCTCAAGCTATCAGGGAGAGATGTTACGGACGGGCTAGCGGTGGATTGGCCATTTACTTTCTTAAAAAATATAGCCATTTTGTTCTTAACATCTCTCTCTCTCTCTCTCCCTCTCTCTCTCTCTCTCTCTCTCTCTCTCTGGTTGATTGCAATTATATTGAAATGCGATGTTATCTCATTTGTTGTAATTTGTACTTATTTTAAGCCGTCCCTGCCCATTGGCCAATGCTTAGAGTCATTTAGTTTTTTTTAATGTACTGTCATGAAAGCCTATTTCGACATCCCAATATATATTTGTGGAGATTTTAACTGTCGTGTGGATGGCCTTGATGGGGTTACGCTTGATGACATTTTTGAGAGCTCTAGCGTGAACGAGACGAGAACTAGTTATGTGTGGTAACCTCTCAAGAAGATAATCTTATGGAGTTTATGACATCTCGTTCGTTTGTATTGGTCAATGGTTGGACTACTATGGATTCTCCTTCTCATTTCACCTTCCACCTACCTGCACTAGCGGTAGTAGCATTATTGGTCCGTTTTGGGCTTCTGTAAATTCTCTAGACTCGGTTACTGATTTTGAGGTGTTGGATACTGTGACAATTTCGTCTGGCCATCTCCCGATACGGGCTCATATAAGTGGAAATACTCACTAGCTTGGTTGGTTCAATCAAACTTTAGATATAATAGAGTGACTGGTTTGGAGGCCCGAACTCTGTGGAGTATACCACGACTCACTGATGTGTTCTGTAAATGTAGCACGTATATCTTCAGATGTTAATGATGAGTTTTCAAACTTTAGAAATACCATAAAAGAAGTAGCACGTACTCTGGGAATGACCTCTACCAGAAAAGCTGGTGAGAGAAGATGCACAAAACCATGGTTTGACTCAGCGCTATTTAAGCTGAGAAAACTTACTTGTTCACATTACAAAACTTTTAGAAGGAATGTCTATAAAGTGAGCACCAACGTGTTTATTTGGAGTCCAGGTCCACATATTTCCGCACTGTTCGATATAAAAAGTCGTTGTATCGTAATGAAATAATAAGTAGGCTGTCTAACCCACATAACTCGGTCGAGTTTTGGAATACTGTGAAGACATTCCGTTTAGCTAGAAAGGCTAATTCCCCAATATCTATTCACATTGGCAGTCCCAACAGCTACCAACGATCTGATATTTTTCGACGCACGCAATCTAATACTTGATTCTGTAATAGATCTGTCAGAACTACAAACCGCACTGTCGAATATGAGGAGTAGAAAGGCGGCGGCATCTGACAGTATCTCGAATGAGTTTTTTGAAACATCTCCCTCAAAACTGGTTGCTTTATCTGACCTCACTATTCAACAAGATATTTGACTTGGAATGTATGCCAGAATCTTGGTTCGAAATATTTTTTTTGTATGCTTCACAAAGAAGGGGTTCCGGACTACCGCGCTTGTCAATGGTACCGTAAAACTTTTTACACAAATACTCTTAGGCAGATTTTTGTGCTGGTCTGAAGGTACAGACATATTACCTGAGTGCCAGTCTGGTTTGAGAAAAAATAGAGGTTGTATTGATAATGTTTTTACGGTCCCTACCATTATTCAGCTGCATCTAAGGCTGCCTGGTCGGAGAGTGTATGCTGCGTTTATTGAAGAGAGCGTTCGACTCTGCGTGTCATGATATTCTCTGGCAGAAGCTTTACCAGCCTGGAGTTAGCAGTAAATTAATTTTTATTGACATGCAGTTATACAACAACGCTGTTATAAATATTACAGTCGAAAGTGCCTTTACGAGACAATTCAGAGTGAGCAGTGGAATTCTGCAGGGAGAAGTTCTCAGTCCTTTTCTTTTTGCTCTATTCATTGCAGGTATGGAGGAATTATTTCGTAGTAGAAGTGCTAAGGGTGTTAGTATAGCTGGTAGAAACGACGTCGTAATTCTGCTTTATGCTGACGACCTTGTTATATTATCCGACTCTCCTGTTGATTTAAATCGTTAGTTAAGTTGAAAATATTTGTGGAGTATTGTTCCGCAAACATCCTCACTGTAAACAATGAAAAAACTAAGATCATGTGCTTCATTAGATCTGGATACACTGCTGATAAGCTACATTTTGCTTTCGAAGGTGGACCTTTGGAAATGGTAAATCAGTATACATAACTTGGCGTCCAATTCTCTTCATCTTCCCTGTTTCTTTCCATGCCCAAAATGATGATAGACAGGTTGAGAATTTAGGTGGGTGCCCTAATTTCTCTGTTTTCACGTACAAAAATTGTATATCATCTGTCAAGGGTGCGCCTATACGACTCTATTGTTGTGGGTTCGATACGCCACTGTTTTGATGTTTGGGGTCTTCGATATTGCAATTTGCTTGAGAGGGTGCAGGTTGGTTTTATTAAGTATCTTTTTCGCCTCTCGCGATCTACAGCCGACGCAATTGTCAGGCTTGAGTTTGGAGCTATTCATATACTTTACACTGCTATTAGCCTAGCTTTTGGCTGGATGATCAAGCTTTGTGCGATGGATGATAGTCGTTTACCCAAAATTTGTCTCAAACGTATGTTGACTCTTGGAGATGCTCCTGCTAAATATAACTGGTGCGCACAAACTATTGAACTGCTTAAAAATCTGGCCATAGACTTTACGTGGCAAAATGTATCTCTCTTATGGCTAATCTCAAATCGGGCTGTCATTCTGCAAAAGTTACAGGATAGGCTACTTGAAAACTACCACCAGTTGGGTGCGGGGTCTTCTTATACAATCCTGTACACTCGACTGACATTCACGGCGCAATTTTTCCAACCTTACCTCATGTTAGGATTGCCATCTAGCTCGGTGTGTATCCTGGTTCAGTTACGAACCTCTTCGAGTAAATTTTTCAAGTTAACAACTAACAGTATCAATCACGTAATTAGTCTTGATAGTTTCTGTACAGTCCGTAATATGAATAAACCAGAGCCTTTGGCGCACATCATGTTTGATTGTCCGGTCTAAGAGCCGGTCCGCAATTCGACAATAAAAACTTTGAAAGATTATGATGACCTGGCCTGGCTCTTGTCGAGTTCAAATAGGCTCGGACTGCGGGCGCTCTACACATATATTGGTAATGTGCGTAATATTTGTTTCTTTATTTTGGAGAGGTGAAAGTATTTTTAAAGTAATATTTGCATTACCAAGATCACTAAATTTCTTTTTCCTTTAGGTTGTTAATTTTTAAGTTTATATCAATGGGTTTGAAAACGAAAACTTTTGTAATTACAGAATAATTAGTTACGTTAAGCCATCCAAACTCTTGTAATAAGACATATCTTACTACAAATAAGATTTGATTAATTGATAAAAAATTATTGTGTAATAATACAATAATTATCTATAAGGATATATCTTATCTCCAATAATTTCCGATTCCAAAAGAAGAAAATATAAATCTGGAGCCAAAGAATGAAAAGTTCAAAGCCATCCACAGAAACACAACTCAACTCAACAAGTAAGAGTAAGCTTGTGATATCATAACCGACAATATACCTAAATGATAATAATGTTCTCACTAAATGAAGGAACTGCCAAAATAACCCAGTGACGTGAATCGGCAGTAGTTTCACTTGCGTAAAATGTGACTTCAAAAATCTGCTTCAGTTTAAATTCCAAGATACAAGAAACTTTTGTAAACTTGAACTTTTACTTGGCCAGTTTACGAAATATGGCACAGTTGTCAACAGGATTTAATAATGTAGGAGTTAGAAATTATATAGAACGGTTCTTACGTCGTATTTCCTGTAAGTGCTTTTGCGCTTTCGATATCTACATTTACCAAAAAAAACTCGGGACGCAGCAAGTGCGTTATGGTAGTGAATTTTTATTAAATGCTTCAAATTTAAATAACTCAATTTTCTATAAACTTAGAGAGTTTAATTTCAATACGTAGTAAGGTTTTTCCTAAGGCAAGATATCCACAAAATTTCATTAAAATAACTTTGTAAGTTTCGGAGAAAAATTTTTTTCGAAAGAAAATTTAAAATTTGAGTAACTCAATTTTCTCTAAACTTAGAAAGTTGAATTTTGGTACGTAGTAAGGTTGAGGCAACATATATAGTAAATTTCATTGAAACAGCTTTGTTACTTTCGGAGAAAAAAAATTTTTTCGAAAGAAAACTCAAAATTTTTCCGGAAAACCCCGTCTGATTTTTCTGGATAACGAACTCATCCAAGCCATTAATAAAAGACAGGCACTTGCCAAGTTTCATCGAAATCGGTTAATTATTTTTTGAGTTATCATATATATATATATATATATATATATATATATATATATATATATATATATATATATATATATATATATATATATATATATATATATATAAACATATAAAAATTTAACCTATTTACAAATGAACTTTAATAAGATATTATGCTGTGACAATACCTATCTCAAGCACCCTAAAATATAATCAAAATGTGCACAGTTATATATGTTTTATTTCTTTTTCCCTTGTCTTAATACACTACATATTTTATGACAATCGATTTAATTTACTTATTTGATTTCATAAATAGTCGGTTAATAGTGACTTGGAATGAAGTAGACACCACATCTTCAAACATATTAAGAGAATATGAGTAAATCAACAGCAACTGGGAATGAATTCCGTCAGTCGCCCAGCCACGTGGTTAAAAAACACTGTTTTTATGAGTGGTTACAACTCTAGATCTAAATAAAAGGACTGTAACAGCGGCAGAAGCAGAAGTCAATGGAAGGTTGATGAATGAATCTCATGAGTCAATAAGAAAAGCATTGACTAACCAACAGCAACCACATACTTATGATTTAAACATGTTTCAAATTTGAATAGCTCAATTTTCTGTAACCCTAGAAAGCTGAATTTTGGCACATAGTTAGGTATTTCCCAAAGCAATATGTAGACCAAATTTTATCGAAATTTTCGGAAAAAAAAATTTTTTTTGAAAGAAAACTCAAAATTTTCCCGGAAGACCCCGTCCGATTTTCCTGGCCAACGAACTCATCCAAGCCATTAATAAAAGAAAGGCACTTGCCGAGTTTCATCTAAATCGGTTAATTATTTTTTGAGTTATCAGACGGATACATATATATATATATATATATATATATATATATATATATATATATATATATATATATATATATATATATATATATATATATATATATACATATATATAAGCATATAAAAATTCAAACTGACCCCGGATATGGGTTCTAGGGGTCCTAATTCGCGCTCATTTGAAAGAATTTTTGCAAAGTCTCACCATCGATACCTCTCTATTAGTGAATTTTTTTAATAAAAATTCACTAAAACAGGTTTAACATATTTCCTGCTGTAAAAAAGTAGTATGGAAATAAAGCTGAATTAAGAGACTATTGATTAATGATGACTGTTTGATTTGATTTTAAAAAGACAATATTCAAGCTAAAACTGAAAGTTTATGAACTAAATAATAATTCCTAACTCAAATCTCATTACTGCAAAAACGTGTAAAATAATATCAACACCAACCTATAATTAGGCAAAGAAAAGCTCCAAATAAGTAAAAACTTATGAACTATCAAAATACAACCAGTTTAATGGTATGTTTAGGGTTAAAAGCCTTTAAAAACGCAAAAATCATAAATATATCATTTTATTTCAAAATGGCGAGTCTGATGGCCTGCATTGAGACGGCATTGATGTTGTAGTGTACTTGAGCAATTTCAAAATTAGTCTATAGTCATTTTTCAATAAACTCGAGCATTTCAAGATTATTTTGTGCGAATGTTAAACAACTTTGTAAAAATAACTCTGGAAAGTTTTCAGTTAATAACTTAATTTATGGTATGGTATGTGAACGTTAATTTTAATGCTGTTCATTGGTATCTCCATGACAAATAACCCCATCTCCTATATCTTAGTTCTAACTGCAAATTTCTCCCCCGGCAGTGTCACCTCATATCCTATGTATGCGGCCATGCGGCTCTCCGGTTCAAAGGTGGGTGTTTGGGCATAATCCCGAAGGGATGTTTCAGTTCAAAGACAGTAATTATGGATGTTAATTACACTTGTTGATATTAAATCCATACGTAAACATTTAATATACTTTATTATTTCACTAACTGAATAAACTATACATTTAACTATAAAACAATCACAGACAGCACATAACAGATAACTGACCGAGCGTGGAGAGACGTATCTTCACTGTGTCGGTTAGTAGCGAGGAGAGAGAGAGAGAGATCCCTGGTGTCTCTTATATAGTAGTTCTTGACAGCTTGCTGTCGAATAACGTAACGCAACGTTTAGCTGCCAAGAGAAACACAGAGTAGTGTTGACGGAAACACTGCGGTCGGAACCGCCGCCACATACTCCCCTCTCAGTGGCAACGCTATTAGTTCAAGTATCTTCGTGGAAATCGAACTCTACGTCCATGGCGTGTCGTTTGAACGGGAACGGGAACTTCACTGTCACTTTCAGTTTCACTAGGTGTTGGACTTTCACTGTCACTTTCAGTTTCACTAGGTGTTGGACTTTCACTGTCACTGTCAGTTTCACTAGGATGTCTCTGAGGCTGGAATGTTGTCTGTTCGTTATCACAAAGAATGAATGCGGGTTTAAGACGGTCAACAGAAATTGTCTCTTCTCCGTGTGATTTCTTGATTTTGAAGACTTTGTCAGTTCGGGATAACACTTCAAAGGGGCCGTCATAAACTGGTTCGAGAGTTTTTCGCGGAATATCAATGCGAACAAAAACAAAAGGAGCTTCCATAAGCTTAGGATGGACAAATACTTTTTTTGCAGTATGATGTTTAAAAGGTACTGGTCGAAGTTTCCTCATGTCTTCTTTCAGCTGAGATATAAGTGGTGGAACATCATGAGCTTGTGTGCTGTTGAAAAAGTCGGTGGGAAGTTTGATTGATTCTCCGTAGACTATTTCAGCGGGTGTTGAGCGATATTCTGGAATTATGTACGATCTGAGTCCTAGTAACACAATTGGCAATTTAGCGACCCAGTTTTCGTCCATATGGGCTTTCAAGGCCTGTTTCAGAACTCTATGCCATCTCTCGATTACACCATTTGCTGCTGGGTGGTAAGCTGTGGTCTTGATGTGGTCTGCACCTAGTGTTTTAGTGAGGTGTGTGAAAAGGTGGCAATCGAATTGTTTACCTCTGTCTGTGGTGATGTATTGCGGAACACCGAAACGAGAGATCCAGCATGATAAAATAATGTTCGCTACTGTTTCTGCTGTAATATCTGACAATGGAATTGCTTCGGGCCATCGAGAAAATCTGTCTATTATTGTTAACAGATAGCGTTGACCTTGTGATGCTGGTAATGGTCCCACAATGTCAACATTTATATGCGAGAATCTTCTCATGGCTGGGGTGTATTGTCCAATGGCACTGGAAGTGTGTCTCCATATCTTGACTTTCTGGCAGGGAATGCAAGTTTTAGACCAAAGAGATACATCGCGTTTCAATTTGGGCCAACAAAATCTATCCTGGACCAGATCGACTGAAGCTGATATGCCTGGGTGAGATAAATTGTGGATAGAATCGAAAATCTTTCGGCGAAATTTGAGCGGAATGAATGGGCGAAGTTTCTTTGAAGAAGAATCGCAAATAAGATTCATTCCGTTGTCAAGAGGCATGTTTTGAAATTTGTATGAGGAAGATTTAGACTGCAGAAGGTGTTTGAGTTCCTCACAAGATGACTGAGCTTGCGCAATTTCTTGGAGTGACACAGTGGAAGAAAGTGAAATTGTTTCAATGCGAGAACAATAGTCTGCGGGAATGTTTGTAGGACCTGGTATGTAGCGAATGTCTGTGGTAAATTGACCTAGGAAGTCTAAATGTCGTAGTTGCCTTGGAGATGCTTTATCGACGCGTTGTTCAAAAGCGTATGTCAAAGGTTTGTGGTCCGTATAAATGGTGAAATGGCGACCTTCTAGGGTATATCTAAAGTATTTAACTGCCTGATAAGCAGCTAGAAGTTCGCGATCGTAGGTGCTGTAAGATTTTTGGGCTGAAGTAAGCTTTTTAGAGTAGAAACCTAGGGGTTCTAGTGTTTGATCACGTAGTTGTTGGAGGGAAGCGCCTACGGCATAATCAGAAGCATCGACATGGAGAATCAGTGGTAGCGAAGAAGACGGATGAGCTATTAGTGTAGCGTTTTTTAGTGCCTCTTTCAAACGTTCGAATGCTTCTCGAGTCTGAGAAGTCCACTCGATTTTACGTTTGTCGCGTTTTTTGGGATTCTGGCAGAGGTCGAATAGTGGTTGCTGAATTTCCGCAGCACGTGGAAGAGAACGACGGTAGAAATTTATGAGACCTAGAAATCTTCTGAGTTTTTCAATGGTATCGGGAAGAGGTAGGTCGGTAATAGCTTTGATGCGTTCAGGAAGTGGAAATAATCCAGATTTATTTACACGAAAACCTAAAAATGAAATTTCGGCCACTCCGAATTCACATTTAAATGAATTGATACGGATGCCGTTGTCTTGAAGTGTCTGAAAAAGTTTTGCTAGATGCTCTTGATGTTCTTTTTCAGAGGCTGATGCAACGAGAATATCGTCAAGATAGGAGTAGGCAAAGTCGAGATGTCTTAAAATTGAATGTAAATATCTTTGAAATGTTTGTGCTGAATTACGAAGGCCAAATGGGGTTTTAACAAATTCGAATAACCCAAATGGAGTTATGACTGCTGTTTTGGGAATATCTTGAGGTGCTACTGGGATGTGATGGAAAGCGCGAATGATATCTAATTTTGAAAAAATACGTTTGCCTTCTAACTGGGCATTAAAATCCTGCAAATTCGGAATGGGATATTTGTCTGGGATTGTTTTAGCGTTTAGTGCTCGGTAATCCCCACATGGTCTCCATGAGCCATCCTTTTTTTGCACCATGTGGAGGGGGCTTGACCATGGACTTTTGGAGGGTCTACAAATTCCCAAGTCCATCATGTGCTGGAATTCTAGCTTTGCTTGAGTTAGCTTTTCCGGGGGCAATCTTCTAGCTTTTGCAGTGACAGGTGGTCCTTCCGTACTTATAGTATGGAAGAACTCAACCTCTGGAAGGTTGCTAGAAGAAGTTTCCTTAAAAAGGTCAGGAAATTGTTGTAGCAATTTGAAGTACTGGTGTGTCGGATCTACGAGATGAATTTTAGAATTAAATCCTGGTGGTGGGTTAGCACCGGCCTTAGAGAGGTTTGTCTTTGTATCGATTAAACGTCTATGTTTCATATCTACAAGTAAAGCAAACTCTGCTAGAAAATCTGCGCCTATAATTGGTTGCTTGATATCGGCAAGTGTGAAGGGCCAGCAGAACCTACGGCGTAAACCTAGATCCAAATCTAATAATTGTTCGCCATAGGTATGAATAGGGGTCCCGTTTGCAGCATACAAGGTACGTTTCGATTGAAATTTCCGTTGGTCGTGAGTGGGTGGAATAACTGAAATATCCGCTCCAGAGTCGATTAGAAATTTCATATTGGAGCGTCTATCAAAAATAAAAAGGCGGCGTGTTAGGTGGCTCTCGTCTCCTGCCGCGTGGAGGGAGTGCCTTATTAGTTTTCCGACACAAGTTTTGCTTTGAAATTGCAAGGTTGGATGCAACGTTTGGCCTTGTTGCCAAATCGTTCATGATACCAACACGTGGAGGTTGAGGAATTTGCGGTTATGGAATTTCGAGAAAGCTTGGGTCTTTCTCGGGAGGTAGATCGGGAACGCGTTCGCAATTCGTTGACTGATGCTGTTAGCTTCTCTAATTGCGCTTCTAATTTGGCTAGCTTGTCGGGCTCGCGTGACTGAATTTCAGCCACGTTGTATTTATCTCCGGAAAATTCCACGATTTTGTCTGCTGTAACCGACAAATTTTCTAGAGAATCGTTGCTCAAAGCCAAAATTGAACGAACGTTGACTGGTAAACGTTGTAGAAATAAAATTTTAAGGAAATTTTCTCCAATCTGACTACCGGCTAAAAACTTCATTTCGCGTAAAAGTTGCGATGGTTTTCTGTCGCCTAATTCTAATTCTGTTAAAAGTTTATTTAGTTTGCGACTATCGGACTCTTCAAATTCTAATAAAAGACGTTTCATTAGATCTGAATAGGGGGTTGATGATAATGGTTGGGTTAAAAAATCTGAAATTGACTCTGCGACATCAGGATCGAGTATAGCGAGTACATGACTGAATTTTGTCTTTTCAGAACTGATCTGCGATATATCAAACTGGGCGTCAACCTGCATTTGCCAGATTTTCACGTTACGTCTCCATAAAGGAGGTAATTTTATTGCAACTGTTGCCATGATATTGCTGCTTGAAGAATCTTCGGCCATTGTGAAAAAAATCAGATAATTTTTAAATTAGAAAGGACTGACCTGTTTAGATATTCGTTTTCTGTAGGCATGAGCACGTGCGTGGAAGTTAGGCGACGTCGGCTGGAACATCAGGCTGGGCATCTTCGGCTTGCGGCACGGGGTCACCAATATGGATGTTAATTACACTTGTTGATATTAAATCCATACGTAAACATTTAATATACTTTATTATTTCACTAACTGAATAAACTATACATTTAACTATAAAACAATCACAGACAGCACATAACAGATAACTGACCGAGCGTGGAGAGACGTATCTTCACTGTGTCGGTTAGTAGCGAGGAGAGAGAGAGAGAGAGATCCCTGGTGTCTCTTATATAGTAGTTCTTGACAGCTTGCTGTCGAATAACGTAACGCAACGTTTAGCTGCCAAGAGAAACACAGAGTAGTGTTGACGGAAACACTGCGGTCGGAACCGCCGCCACAGTAATCTTTAGAAGTCATTTCTTATGATGTCATGTAGCTTAAAATTGCATCAGGGTACAAAGTTTCTAGGTGGCGTTTATCGTTTCCCCAAATATAGGTTCAACCTATATACAACGATTTTTTGATTACCTATCCAGTAAAGTTGTATTTTTATTATTTCAACAACACACCACGAGGGCTCACAGCCTAAATGTTATCGTACCGTGGGTGTCGACAAGGAGGAAAGAGGCAACTTGTTACTTCTGGACTTGGAGGTTTGGAGGTTCGGAGGAGAAGGAAAAACATGTTCCGGCAAGGAATTCTACAACTTGGAAGGCCTCGGGACAAAAGAGTGGGCATAACAAGATGTTCTATGTCTGGTGACAGTCTGGACAGTAAAAGGGTGCATTCGCTCTGTTCCCCTGGTAGATCTGTTGGGAGCAACAGGTGGAGGAACTATGGAAGAAAGCTCCTCTGAGCAGTGCCCGTGCAGATATCTATAAAAGAGAGAGGCCACCAACGGCACGTCGGTGGGCAAGGGATGGCAGCCTTTGGGTAAGGATAGGGTCACCGATGAGACGTATAGCTCTTTTTTAAATGGAGTCCAGGATTTGTGAAGTATATAATGTATAGAGATTAGCTGGTGAAAAGTATTTGCGAGCCCGGAAGGGGAAACCTAATTTCTTAGGAGCCGCTTCTGCAATTGATGTGACATGTTGGTGCCAATTGAGATTTCGATCCACAGAAATGCCAACAAGGACTCATTACTTTGGATAACTTGGTTGTTCATTGTGATGGGTCTAGGGCTGGTGTATCTCTTATGAGATAGAAAGCAAGACTGAGATTTGGTGTAGTTGAATTGCCCAAGATTTCTACTTCCCCAGTCTAACATTTTTTGAAGATCCACTGAGGTAGACCCTCATCTAATTGGGCTAAAGAGACAGGCTTAGAATATTGTATATTTGAGTGGAGTGTGCTGTCATCCGCGTAACTGTGAACTGGGTTGGATGTGCTAGAGAGGTCATTGATGTGGAGAAGAAACCAAGTAGGGGTAAAGCTAAACCTTGAGGGACTCCTGCATTAATTGGATACAGTTTCAGTTTAGAGGAATGGCCATCCACGACAACAGCAATGCTCCGGTTGGAGAGGAAATTTTCTGTCCAGGTACAGAATTTTGGTGGTAGGCCATAGCCCGGAAGTTTATTAAGCAGCGCTGCGTGCCAGACCTGGTCGAATGCTTTAGATATGTCTAGAGCGACAATCTGGGATTCACCGTGTAGTTCCTTAGACTTTCTCCAAGTATGGGTGACAAAGGAAAGAAGGTCGGCAGTTGATCTGCGCTGACGGAATCCATACTGTCTGTCGTGGATTAGACTGTGTTTTTCAAGAAATTTTAGTAATTCGGTGTTTATAGACTTTTCGATCACTTTAGAGACGACTGAAAGGAGAGAAATAGGCATGTAGTTGCTAGGAAATGCTTTGGATCCTTTCTTGGGGACGGGTTGTATTCGAGCAGTTTTCCAGTTTGAGATTCTGAAACAGACGAGTCAGGACAGGAGCAAGTTCTGGTACCCATTTTTTGAGAACAATTGCTGGGATCTCGTCATGGCCAGAGGCTTTCCTTGTATTAAGAGAAGAGGGCATCTTTCGTACCTTTTTAGTTTTGAAAATGATATCCAAATTTTTATTTGATACTAAATTATCCGCATTCCGAAATTACTCTGCCTTGCAATTTTAATGTCCATATCTTAATTGGCTCAAATTGTGTTAATGGCGCAGGACGAGATGCTGCATTATTTGCTATTAATCGAGATCTGACGCAGCTAGTAGTGGTTCCGATTCCCATTCCAGATATAAATTACCATTCCAAGATGATGATGTAACTGTCCTAGACACTGGTGTCGAGATTCCGAATCAATTCAATATATTGTCACAATTGTATATGAGAATTAAGTTTATGGACCTTGTTACTTATATGGTCAGTCCTAGTGTGTTGGTAACAGCGAACACTCTGAAATGATATTTCTAGAAGGGACCACAAGTGACAGGTAGGTAGGTCTAGAATCTCTATGGACAGTATAAATAGGCGAGCGTTACACAGAGTAAGTTAGTTCAGTATTGAGTGTGGTGTAGAATAGGTGATCATAGAGTACTAAGCGAGTCAACAGTAAGTGTTGGTGTATAAGAAGCGATCGTAGAAGGCGAATAGTGGAATATAGTTCTATGGACATTTAATAATAAAGAAAAATATTGTAGTTGATACTGGTGTTGGAAAATAGTTGCTTATAATAAATTAGTAGTTTGAAAAGCTGTGTTTTGTTCGTCAACATATCCAAAACCCCGTAGAACGTAACAACTGGTGTCAGAAGTGGGATTTTCAAGCTGCTAGCGGAAATATTTTCCAGAACATTTGTTAAATAACGTGAAAATTTCTAGAATCTCTGAAAGCTCAGTATCAGCAGTACTTTATAACTGGGTGATTGAAACAGAATAACCTGTGCACCGGCTTTAAGTGCGTCTATGCCTAAGACACGTAGCGCAACAGCCAATATTGACACCCAGTTATTGGAATTGATTAAAGAAATGAAAGAAGATGCCAAAAAAGAGAAAAAAGGGACAAAGAAGCCATAAAAAGAGACGAAGAAGCAAAAGAAGAAATGAGAAAAATAGATGAAGAGGCCAAAAAAAGAGACGAAGAGACACGAGAGGAAATGGAAAAAGGGACGAAGAAGCCAAAGAATAAATGAGAAAAAGAGACGAAGAGACAAGAGAGGAACGGAGAAAAGGGATGAAGAAACAAAGACAATTATGCAAGAGCGAGCAAGCAGACTTGAGAATATTACTTTATGCGTGGATGAACGTATAAAGCAGGTAAAAGACGACATCTTCCAGCAAGTAGAAAGCCGAGTAAGGTGTATCAGCGCCGATGCATATGACAAACTGACGAGTATACAAAAAGAAGTCCAGCAGAAAATGCAATCACTAGAAAAGAGGTGTGATACCCTAGCCAAGGAAAACGTCATACTCGAAGTTAGCCCGGTCATAAGAATTAAGGTCCCCACATTTGATGGCTCAGTCCCGTGAGGTATTTATCTACGCCAGTTTGAAGCCGCTGCTACAGCAAATAGTTGGGGCGAGAGAGAGAGAAAGCGACTTCGCTAATTGTAGCTCTCAGAGGAGATGCTCTAGATGTGCTCCAAGGTATTCCCAGGGAAGAACAGGACAGTTTCGACAGCACTAGATATTACCTAGAAATGAGATTTGGCGAACAGCATTTACAACAGCTGTACCAAACTCAGTTGAAAAGTCGCTGTCAGAAATCGGGCGAAACTCTGCAACAATTTGAAGCCGACGTTGCCAGACTAACACGATCAGCTTACCCTACAGCTTCGGTGGAATTTTTGAACCAGCTGTCGCTGCAAACATTCATTCACGGCATCAGGGATACCGACACTCAACGGGCGCTGAGGACGGCGAGACATAAAAACTTAAACGATGCTTTGGCACATTCATTAAAATTTGAAGCTGCCAAACAAGCCTCTAAAGGCAATGTGAAAGTTCGCAGTCTCCAAGTCCCAGGAGAGGAAAATAAAACAGACTTATCCAAGGTTGTGCAGCGATTGGAGAACCTAGAAGAACAGATGAAGCACACGACTCATAAGGAGCCATCGCAAGCTCATCGTGCAAGTACCATACGCTGTTGGAACTGTGGAAAGGTGGGACACATAAGGAGTGAATGCCGGGCCCCAAGATCATCTTCAATCAATGCACAGGAAAACTAAATGCAGCTAGATTTAGGGGGCGAGAGCTGGCTGCCCACCACAATGCCCCGAAGTTAACAACTATTTTACTGGTCAACGATTCTGGCAACACGCACATCGTAGACGGATACATCAGCGACAAGAAGGCTCAAATGGTTGTAGACACTGGCGCATTCAGAACGATTATCCGTCGTGATATGGTACCAAGATGGCGGGTAAGAGAGGCAGAAAAAATCTACAAAGTGACCGCAACTGGTGGCGAACAGATTCGTGTATTTGGCGAGACTGACGTCAAGCTACAAATTGGAGCTTGGAGAACCATGCAGCGAGTTGTTGCCGATATGGCAGCAACAATATCAGACCCCATTATACTTGGACTAGATGTTCTGCAAGGCAACGGTGTCAAGTTAGATCTCGAGAACAATGTTTTAAATATCGGTGATGAGGAAGTAGTCATGTCGACTGTCAATAACCTTGCGATTCGAAAAGTCACGGCCAAAGAAGATGTCATTGTGAGAGCGCAGAGTGAAAGTATTGTCTCAGTGAAGATAGTTGGGGACATTTCGGGACAAGTGGTGGGTATTATAGAACCAGAATACAACGATCTTTTTAAGAAAGCTCTACTAGTCGGTAAAACTCTTATTCAAGCAAAAGAACTGGCAGCTGTCAGAATAGCGAACATTAAGAGCTTTGATCAGAAGGTAGGTGGTAGTGGACTTTTCCTTTACGTGATAGTAAAGGATTTTTTTCACGCCCGAGGAGATACCACCCCTTACATCAAGAAGTGAAGTTCCAACTGACGTTTCCGGTTCTGGTGTATGAGTCGATTTCGCTTATAAACAAAAATGATGATAGGTCCTCCTTGTACAAAAGATTCCGGAGACAAATCCGTTCGGATCTCCGGGAGAGGGGTGTGCAGGGGGCGCCGGCATCAAGATTTAACATATCCTTCTCGAATATATGTGGCCTAAATTCTAACCTGAACTCCGTCCACAATTTCCTCCAGGCTAATAGGCGTCAACTCCTCTTCCTCACTGAAACCCAAATCAGTGCCAAAACAGCCACTAATCACCTTAATTGCCCGGGGTATGAGCTCCTTACTTCCTTTAGATTGCATGGAGGTGTGTGCGCATACGTCCGTAGAAATCTACCCTGCACCAGACTCCCCAATTTGTAATTTGGAAGAAAATACATACTTTGGATGAAACTCTCTCCCAGGGCTCCAACTAAATTGATCTGTTGCATTTACCGGTCACCTTCTGACAACAACTTTGTCCAGCTCTTCGATTACCTTTCTGAAAAAACCGACCCTCTGATTTCTGAATATCCTTTCTCCGAGGTCACTATTCTTGGTGACTTCAATGTCCATAATACGGAATGGCTAGGATCTTCAAAAACCAATCCACAAGAGAGAGCAGCGGAGGCCTTCGCTTTAATAATAGAGAGAAATATTTTAGTTGATACTGGTGTTGGAAAATAATTGCTTACAATAAATTAGTAGTTTGAAAAGTTATCTATCCTACAATTTATTCAGAAACAAGGGTGAGTTCGCCGAAATACGATGTTGCCCAAAACAAATAATTGAGTAACTAGTGATAAATCAGCCAATTTCCATATACTCGGATAGCCAAACGGTGCCTATGGTACTAAGTTTCATGAAGGTTTATTCAAATATAGTGGGACACTGCCTGACAGCCCTAATAGAGCTAGGAAGTCAAAATAAAATGACACTAGTTGTATGGGTTACAACAAATCAGGGTCATCAAGGTAAGGAAAAGATAGATGAACTGGCCAAGGGAGCCGTGTCCAGGCCCCTAATAGGTCCCAGACCTTCTTGCGGTCTAACCAAGCCTAGTATAAGGAGATGCATCAATGAATGGATCCGAGGCAATACACTGAAATAGTGGAAAACCTTCTAAGGCAGAGATATGCCAATGAGTTCATAAAATAACTTTTACCTAAATTTACAAAGGAGCTACTATAGGAAGGAGCAGACATGCCATTTGAGTGATATTAACATGACGCTGTCCTCTCAATAAGCATATAAGATATAAGTCTAATGAGTCCTGCAGATGACGTACTGCGCAAATTCCGACAAGAAGATGAGATCTCACTCCATGTATTGTGCCAATGTGTGAGTCTAGCCAGGTTGAGGATTCACCCACTTGGCGAAGAAAAACATATGTCTAAAAACTACACGACAGAGAACCTTGTCGAAGCTATGAGACCTGATAAATTTAATAGGGTTGGACAAGGTGCTCTTTAGATGAGCATAGGAGTGTTACAATATACCTTAAATGTCGCGGTAACAAAGGCCGTATGGCCAGCTCCGCATCTCCGCGGCAGCGGATATTGGTGTGAAAACTGGGTATGTCAGGTAAAGTATTTAAGAAAATTGAATGCTGTTGGAATATGTGTTATACATATGAGACGACTGAGTGGTAAGACGAGACAAGATACAGTTGGGATGAATAAATAGGTCTTGAACGATTGTAAGGTGGAAAACTCTATTGGGAGTAAATATGAAAGCAATGTGCTAAAATGGTTTGGTCACATATTACGCATGCATATAATGTATAACGATAATATAGAATATTAGAATATCAATGACAACTGAAAACGCAAGGAAAGTAGCAGACTGCAAGAACGACGAACGGCGTGAAGTATGGCAGGTTACGGGAAAATCACCAGTACATACGTGTGTACTTTTGTTCGTTCCGCAGGTTATATAACAAAATCTTAAATTATAGATGTGAGATTATAAATATAGGAAATAGAAAAGGGCCAATAATTTGTTTGGTAAAATGTTTTTAACAGTTAAGTACTTTAAAAATAGATCAACCCTATGTGGATAAACGAACACTAGATGAATTCGTTTCTGAGAAATACTGCATGGCCGACAGCGTACGTACTTATCATATGGTTTCTGAAATTGTATGACCACTAAATTATCCATATCTATATCTATTAGACAGTTGAACTTCACGTATGGTGCTCCTGATTCTGACTTATTAAAAAATGCTGCAGCCACCTTTTATGTTTTATGTCCTAATGGATTTTAAAATATCTGCAAATAACACAATCTAACCTAGCTTGGAAACCCATTGGATATTTTAAACTTGAGGTGAACGACCTTTACCTTGGGCTAATAATAAGCACATGTTACAACATAGATGCCACACCTCCAGTAGCATATCTTCTCATTGATTCATTGAATATAACAACCTGTTGTAACTATTCTAAAAGTCCCGTAAACAAGCCACCGAAGTAGGTGTGAGATGTTAGCGGATTAATTAGAAACCGTACAAAATTTAAAGCATTCAAACTAGGATTTTAGCCTACCTCAAAAAAAAAGGAGCAAGTTCTCAATTCGACGCATTTTTTTCTGTATATGTTCACAGATTGTGCGGTGAACGGTGAATGCTTTGTATTTCGTTACGTTTGAGGGTTGTCCACTGGGCCAATAATTTTTTTTACTTAGTTTTATATTTTTCATGAATAAAGGAAGATGGTATTCATCAGTTATCATTGTAGTTTTATAAATTTCAATGACAGGCACATTTCTTTTACATATAAATTCAACAAAACCTGCTATATATATATATATATATATATATATATATATATATATATATATATATATATATATATATATAGCAGGAGACATAGACCGGTTTCGTCTTTCTTAGGACTCTTCAATATGCCACATCTGCGCTCCAACAAATCGGCAGGCATTCTCATAGTAACAAGGGAAAATAGCGCAAGGCGCCATCTCTGGTGTTATGGCCGTTCTAGGCTTCGACGTCCACAGAGTACAATAACAACGCTGTGGGAATAAAAATAGCGAGTGAAAACAACTACTCTGGATAATACCACGACGGGTATTAAATCACATCACTCGCTAGCCACCATCACTTAAGTCCTGCCGGAACTAACTGTAATATGTATAGCAGGAGACACAGGCCGGTTTCTTCCTTATTAGGACCTTTACCTCATTTATCTTTATACAAGACCATCATGATTTCATGTTTGGTAACTTGTTACTTTAACGTCTGGCTATTTCCGCGACTATAGCCCACCGACGTCAAAGAGCAGTTTCACCTCACCATCCTGGAAAATTGGCTGAACACCGTTTCCTTTCTATAATGAGGGTGAGGATCTCGAACGTACTCAACAAGGCATGGTACACGAGACCGACAGATTTGCGCCACCTTGCTCAAGCCCAATGCCACAATTGATTAATTGTTGTTGCTATTACTTGATGAAACTCTCCCATACTAAATCCATACATAAAGGCTATTTCTAGGGCTTCACAGATATTTGTTTTTTTCTCTGTAACCGGGTTTGCTGTTTGACGCATCATCAGTCGGGAGAAAATTGAGTTAATTTACCGAATTCATGACAATTACAAATAAAATCCGTTGCTAGGTTACGATGTTTTAACCAAAGAGTCCTTAAAGAATGAAAATGATGAATGACGTCTTCAAATGACGTGATGTGTGAAAATATTTAACATAAAAATATAGAATCAACCTATGACTGTAATAACTATAATTATAACAACAATTACAACAATAAAATAACTAAACAATAACAGTAAGCAGACTCTATGCAATGAAAATTTCGCCACACTTATTACCTCATTACAACTTTTTAAAAAATAGTTGGACGTATTTTATTTGGTGTATTTAATAGAAAGAAGGATTTCCAAGAAAGGGGAATCCCCCCCCTCTCTCTCTCTGTGTGTGTGTGTGTGTGTTGTGTGTTTTTGATTATTTAACGTCGGCTTATTTCTGCGAATATGGCCAATCATCGACGCCAGAGAGCAGTTTCACCTCACTAACCTGAAAATTTTGCCAAACCCCTGCCTTTCTGTAAGAAGAGTAGGGATATTTAACGTGCCCAACATCGCATGGACACGGGACCGACAGCTTTATGTCCCCTCTGAATTGCTAAAATGCAATGGCGCAACCTCGGTTGATGTTAATGTATGTACTGAAAAAGTGAAAGGAGAACCCTGCGATCGAACCCAGCACCCTTCGGTCCAAAGGCAGACGTTCTTATCACTGAAGCACCGAGGCTCTAAAGGGAAATCTAGTAAGTCAGTTTGCTCATTTAAAACAAGGTTCCTATTGTCGTGTATTTGCTTTCTTACTTCTAAAGCTTCAAAAAAGTCAAGTTAGCGCACTTATGTCATTACAAAAATGTAGTGGCTCTATGCGCTTATATTTACTCTGGGTCTATGTTAAGTATCAACAATATATTTTGCAATTGTAGACTTGTCAGCGTGGTTATTTCTAGATACAGAAATGAGTATGTTCCTATATTGTATCTGGTATTAAAATTTCTAGGAGTTGGAACGATATAAATTGCGCTACAATGTGTACAAGCTAATTTATAAACTCCAACTTTTGTCAAGAAACATGATTTTTTTTGCGTTAAATAACAAATCACGCGTCGTGTTGTAAGATTTAAAAGCTTCCTTTATATTTGTACAGGTATTTGAAATTTTTGAAACGTTTCTGCAATGGTTCCAGAAGAAGTCGCCGAAACATATTTTGTTATCTTTTGTGTCTGTGATATTTCGATATATTAAATTAAGCGTAAATTTATATTATTTCCTCTCTATCAGTTTCTCTATTATTTTAACAGAGTAGTCATTATCAAGTGATATTTGCTTAATTATTAAGATTTCTATTTCACAATTGGTTTTGGTCATATAGGTATTGAAAATATATAATACATCTAGAGAAGCCTTCAAGCAGAAAATTTGTAGTCTAACTTGTAATTATAAAGAAACTAATTTAAATGTGAGGTGCAACGAGTTTTGTAATAGATTGTATGCCTAGAACAGAAATAATACGCAGGAACTCTCACAAAAAAGAATGGTTTCATCAAACAGTTTTGAATGCCATAACGGCTATAAACTTGGCATATCAGAGATTTGTATTAACTGATAGCTCTGAACACTGGGATATTTATAAATCAATAAGAAACAGTACTATTTAAGTTATGAGGGATGAAAAGTATCGTTATTATGAGTGCACTATAGATGGAAATATGGGAAACCAAAAACAAATGTGGAAAACACTTAAACAAATTATCTCACCACAAACAAATCAAAATGCCAATGAAATCTTTTTTGATGATGTCGGGATTAACAAGGGAATCCAAATGGCTGAAGCATTCAATGGTTTCTTTAAAAGTAGCATAGAGAAGTTAGTGAATGATATACCTCAAACAACTATAGGTGTAAGTGTAAGTGGCAAAAATGTAACAGATTTAAGTAGACTAGACGATTTTAAGTTAACCGATAAAGAACAATTGAGAGATATAATTTTCTCGTTTAATAAGGGAAGTATCGCAGATAATTTGGATATGATATTTTAGAAAGAACATTTTGAAGAACTGCATGAGCCACTTTTAAATATTGTATATACCTCACTTGAGACTAGAATAGTCCCTGGGACATTAAAAATTTCAACTGTGATACCTGCAGTCAAAGTAATCAATACAGTGAACGCTGAAGAATTTAGGGCTCTTAACACTCTGCCAGCATTAGAAAAAATATTAGAAAAGATTGTATACTTACAGTTAGTAGAGCATATATGAAGTAATAAAGTAATTGACCAGTACCAGTTAGGATTCAGAGAAAATTATAGTTGTGAAACGGGACTATAACATGTATACAACGAATGGAAAACAAATTTAGATAACAATGAAATAGTAATAGTTGTGTACTTGGATTTAAAACGAGCTTTTGAAACAGTATATAGAAGATTGTTCATAAAAAAATACAAAGTAATAATATAGGGGAAAAAGTTTTGGAATGGTTTGGCAGTTACCTCACAGGAAGGACACATAGGGTGAAAATAGATGACTTAACTTCAACAAAAGCTAGTATGAATGTAGTGGTTTCTCACGGACGTATTCTTGGCCCTGGACTGTTTACAATGTATATTAACGAGATAGGGTTGATTATCACACATTCCACGTATCATCTATTTGCGGATGATACTCTAATATATTTAGCTGGCAATACCTACTCATAGTGATGTGATAAAATATGTAAATGATGATTTGAAAACAGTAAATGAGTGGATAAGACATAATAAGTTTATAGTAAATGTTAATAAAGCAAAAGCAATGATAGTTGGCGAATCTAGAAATAGTATAAATAAACGGGACAAATTACAAATTGCAGATGTTGATATTGAATTCGTAAGTACTCATAAGTATTTGGGGATTATTATAGACAGAAAATTAAAGTTTAATCATCATATCGACAGTTTGTGTAAAAAAGGTCAGCCAACGAATAGGCGTCCTTACAATATGCCAGAAATACCTAACTGTACAGTCAAAAATAAGTGTATATAACTCTATAATATTACCACAATTTCATTATACAGGCACAATTCTCGACGGTGCAAATATAACTGAAATACACAGGTTGCAGGTACTTCAAAAAAGAGCAATGAGAATCATTTTGAATGCAGATAAATACACAAGGATAGATGATATGTTAAAAGCACTAGGATGGCTAAGAGGTTAAAAAATTGTTAAAATTCAGGTATTGATATTCATTCATACAATAAAGTTCTGTAGTATGCCGGATTATTTCAATAATTCACTAAACAAATTTGAGGGAAGCCATCAACACCATACAAGAAATAAATACAACTTTTCATTACATCGCATAAATAAGATCAGCACCCGTAAATCGGAAATTTCTATGGCCTCAAACTATAAAATCAACTTCCCCTGGAACTAAAGCATATATACATACAATTGGTAGGTTCAAAATTAAAATAAAACAGTATTATTCACAAAACAACTTGGAATAGACACAAATATGATAGTTATAGTTGTTAACCTCGAATTTCAGTAAATTTAATAAAACATAATAATTAAGTAATAACATTTTATATAGTTGAGTAAATAGATTAAATGTGCAATATGGAAGACTAATTTAGTTATGTGTATGTAACCAATTTTTATATGTTGTAAATATTGTTGTATTATGGTTGTATTGAGTGGACGTGTTATTCGGGCTGTCTGCATTTTTATCTAAATACTCTGGTTTAGAGTCGAAGATAAATGTACTTTGTGTAGTGATTGTGAAGCAAATTTTGTGGGCGTTGTTTCTGCGTGCCATGTAAGTTGAGTTACCACATCATTTGGATAATATTTGAGTTTGAAGTATATGTTTTGGCTATATTTTACCTTAAATTTTGGAATTCATATCTGGGAAGGAATAAACTGATAAGATTATAAATAATATGTCTGTAGCTGCCGAATATACTGATTTGGAAAAAAGGATAAAACAGTTGATTGAACTACATACATTGGAAATTAAGAGAGAGATAAAGAGGGAAAATACCAATTTGCTATTGGCCCTGAAGACATTGACACAAGATATACATGACATTAAAGTGAGGTGTGATAAGATAGAGAGAAAGCAAAACTTGTTGGAAAAGAGGTTAAAGAAGAATAACATCGTGATTTTTGTACTTCGTGTGGATGGTGGTGAGGATCTGATTGGGAAAACCTTGGAATTTATAAAGCGCTCTTTTGAGATACATTTAACAGAGGCTGATTTGAGTGATGTATATATGATTGGCAGGGGATTACAAAGGCCAATCATAGTAGAGTTCTTGTCTTATATTACAAAGAGATCCATCTTGTCAAGATCATATAAGTTAAAGGGAACTAAAATATTTGTGGCGCAGGACCTGACGGAGGAAGAGCAAAGGGAGGCAAAGATACTGAGAAAACATCTTAAGCTAGCTCGTAGTAAGCAGCAAAACGCGTATATTAAATCGGGGAAACTTTGTGTGAATGGTGACACGTTTAGGGCAGAAGACCTTGAGGACTTGCCAGAGACTGAAGCGCTGGATGATATTGTACCTGAACAAAGGGCCAGCAGTGCGCCGTCGACACCTACCTTGGTGAGGTCTGAGGTGGTCTTGAACCAGGAGCCGAACAGTCCGGGGGTGGCGAAGGAAAGTGATAAGACAGGGAAGAAGACTTATCGTTCGGGTGTGACAAGTGCAAGCGGGAAACCAAACACTAGACAGGCTGAGAGGAGACAGATAACACCGGTGCCTAAGACGGGTCAGAAGTAGCGGCTGCGAAAATTGCAACTGGCTCTGCGCTTGTGTGGGAGAAACTGTGGATGGTGTCTTTTTTGTGCAAATCAGTGTATATTGCCTGATGTATGAATGACTGATAAAGTACTGGAAATTACCTGAATAGTTGACATAGATTTAGTGCTGCTTTTGATTGTTTTTTATTTGTTTTTTTTCTTTTGTTAGTTTGTAGTTTCTGTTTTGTGTATAGGCTTAAGGATCACTTTGAAAAGGGATTCATATATATGTGTGTAAATTATCTTAATATGGTAGTTTTGTTTGCTTATTGAGTATTTGTGAAATCGTTCCGAGTTGTGTTGATCTGGAGGGCATTCACAGCTGAGCACTTGTGATCTAGGTTTTTTTTTTTTTACTTTCCGTTGATTGATACGGTAAAATATGGGAGAATTTGACAACATTATGAATATACTGCACGGCGTCGATCGGGTGGCTGAGATGAAATGTAATGATAGTGAAGAATGTCTGTCTCTCCTGGGGGCAGATAGTTATGGTGTAACCTTTATGCACTTGAATATAAGAAGCTTGAGAAAAAATTTTGATGAGTTAGTCTTGTTCTTGCATAGTATTGCAGGAGCAAACATTGTGGCTATAGTATTGACTGAAACGTGGAATGTGAGTGACATATCTCAGTATGAAATAGAGGGGTTTCAGGCGCATTACAGCGAAGGTGGGTTTAATCAGAATGATGGGGTGGTTGTCTATTTGAACGATCAGGTGAAGACGGTGGAAGTGGCTAAGGTTAAGCTAACAGAAATTACATTTGTAAAGACAACCATGAAAGTCAAGGATAAAACCATAAATTTGTATGGCTTTTACAGACCCCCTTCTAGTGATTGCCAACTGTTTTTGCGAGAACTGGATACACATTTAAAGAATAATCGAAAAGGTGATATAGACTTGATCTTGGGAGACTTTAACATCGACATAGGTGAGAGTGTTCCCAGTGTATATGGGGACATTTCTACAACCTATATAAACATACTTTAATCCTATGGTTTCGCCCCGTGTATTACCTCCCCAACTAGAGTTACCGACACTACATCCAGTTGCATCGATCATATATTTGTAAGGGGTGGGGATGAAAGTGTTGAGATGAGGTCAATAAATTATTCGTGTGGTATTACTGATCACCATCCGATCTTGCTAAACATACAGTTTGGGCGACATAAACTTTGTAAGCGTCCGAAAAATAGAATGACTGAAATAATTAACTTCGAGCGGCTGACGGAGAGGGTGAGTAGTGAAGTATGGTCGGCGGTTTATGGTGCTCAGGACCCACAGAGTATGATGGATGCATTTGCCGAGAAGTTGGAAGATCACGTGCAACATTGTAGACAGACCATTTGTAAAGAGGTCACCAAAAGAAAGGCTTGGATAACAAATGGACTCATAGCATCTATGAAGCAGAGGGACAAGTTGAAGAGAAGGTGGATAAGGACAGGGAGTAGTCTTGACAGAACTGTGTATACAAACTACAGGAATCATTTAACGCATCTCATTCGTAATGTACGAAATAACTACTACCAAAAGAGGATTCAGGATGCAGGTAGTGACTACAGAAAAATTTGGAATTCCATCAACGAAGCGATAAATAAAAGAAAGGTTAAAAAAGGGATTGAGACTGAGTTCTTCATATCGGATGATGGTTCGGAGATAAAGAATGAGGTAGAGATAGCTGACACGTTTAACAGACAGTTTATTGCAATTGGGAAATATGTCTCTGGTAATGTGGGAAATAGGGTAGCCATTAGAAGCGATGCGAAGGACAGATTTCGCGATAGCTTGTTCTTACAGCCCGTTGGGGAAAACGAAATTATTGAAAATATAGGTAAGTTGAGATTACATAGCGCTCCAGGTAGGGATGGTATAACAGCTGAAATATTAAAAACCTGCCATAAATACATATCTAAGCCCCTGGCGCATTTAATTAACTGCATTTTTGAAACGGGCATTGTACCTTCCCAATTTAAGGATAGTATAGTCATTCCCATCCACAAGTCAGGGAACCCCCGGGATTTTGGTAACTATAGACCAATTAGTCTGGTCAGCAGTGTTGCCAAGGTGTTCGAAAAATGTTTGAAAAATAGACTGGCATCTTACTTAAATAAACATAACCTAATCTCTAGATATCAATATGGTTTTAGGGAAAACATGTCAGCGGAAGATGCCTTGCTGGCTTTGACTTCAGGAGTGTTGGAAAGGTTTAACTTGGGTAGGAAGACTGTTGCAGTATTCCTCGATATACGTAAGGCATTTGATACCGTATCACATACAAAATTGTTAAACAAACTGGAAGACATTGGAGTGAGAGGTACGGTTTTGGAGATCTTCCGGAGCTACTTGCATACACGTACACAAGCAGTGAAAGTGGGGAAAACAGTCGGAAAACCAATGACTGTTGAGGCTGGTGTGCCACAGGGTTCTGTGTTGGGGCCAGTTCTGTTCTCCATCTATATTAATGACCTACTAGAGAACAAAAACCTAGAGTGCTCGACTATAGCATATGCTGACGATACTGTATTGCTGTTTGAAGGGGAAAGTTGGACTGAAGTTATCGAGAAAGCTGAGAGAGGAATAAATACTATGAAATTACTTCTGGATGATAACTTGCTCTCTTTAAATGTAAGTAAGACGAAATATATGACATTTTCTCCTACCAACGCGGCATTACCTGCAGACTTAGGAGATTTAAGTGTGGTGGGGAGTGTTAACCCCATTGAAAGAATACAAAGTATTAGGTATCTTGGTGTTGTTGTTGACCAGCACCTCAAGTGGCATGATCATATTGATTACATTAACAAAAGGATGAGAAACTTAATCAGCAAATTCTACTCACTGAGGAGTGTACTTACGATAAAAAATCAACTTGTGTTATATAGAGCATTGGTTGAGTCGATATTTTTGTATGGCATATTGTCCTGGGGTGTATGTTATGAGAGTGCTCTTTCCTCCCTGCAGATCACACAAAATTTCATACTGAGGGTCATATATAAGAAAGATGTCCAATACCCGACTAAATTGCTGTACAACTGTGACAACAAAATATTGGACCTGAGAAGCTTATTTGTGCTAAAAGCACTAAAATATATGCATGTACACAGTGCAAAACAGGCAAGAATGACACATGATTATACAACGAGGACTCGTGTAAATGATGTCTTGTCAGTTCCACTAAGAGTCAAAAATGCTTCTCAGCGATCCTTGTGGTACTACGGCCCAAAGTTTTATAACTTAATACCTGGAGAATTAAAGGGACTGATACATTACAAGTTCAAGAAAAAGGCTAAAGATTTCCTAATACAGAGAAAAGATTCATTCCTGGCGATTGTTAATGGATGATTGGGCATGTGTGAGTGAGCAAGCGAGTAAGTGAATGGCTAAGTGCTTGTGTGTAAAGATCTGTATGTGGCTGTATATGAGTGTGAGAGTGTGCCTGGGGAGTGATGGTATGGTATACAAGGACATGGATGTGGGGTGGTATATGGACGAGAGTAAGAGTGAATGGTTCGTTGTTTGTTTTCCTGTTCTTTTTTCTTTTTGTTTCTGTGAGTGAATGGTTGAGGATGAGGTGTAGAGGGGAAACCTAACGGTGCTGTGATAAATGTGCTGTGGTAAATATTTTTGCGATAACTTCAGAAGATGCTTTGGCACAGAGGGGAAGTGGGGATGTAATGTTCCATGTCTGTATCATACGGCCGCGCGATCGATGTGCTGTGTATTTTGCTTCGTTAAACTGCTTACTTTTGTATTGTTCTTCTTGGAATTTCACCTGATGCTTATAGTCGTAGAAGTGTTGAGCTTTAAGAAATAAAGGTAGTCTGTTTTGTGTGATCTTAGTTTTGTTTAAGTATTGGTGTGGAGGCTGTGATTGTTTTCAAGTTGCTCATCGGCAATAGAGAGGCATGGCTCTGAGCGTCATAAATTGTGTAACTTGTAAATGTGTAAAAGGCATACACAAGTCAATAGACTTAGATGTCTTAGCTGATATGTAAATAGACTTGAATAGCATTCGCTAAATAAACGCTGATTCAATTCAATTCAAAATGCACCATGTATTATTGAATGGTAAGCTGACGGCTTTTGTAAAAAGGGGTGACATAAATCGTATTATATGTGTAAGTAGGTTTCCTGTATATTGAAAAGTAAAATTAATTATTTTCAAACTTTCAAATGGTCAAATCTAAAACAAATTGTTTGCATATTAAATGTTACCATTAAATTTAAAAGTTTTGTTTTATACATCCCTTTAAAATATTCATTATTTCTAATATTTTAATGTCATTTTCGTTCTTTTCTAGTAAAACGTTTTCTAATAGAGGTACAGTACACATTTATTCATTCTGATAAAATAAATCACCAATCACCTTAATATAATCAAAGTGTGAAACCTTTTCATTTAGATTAGTTTTGTTAGAAATTATTTTTAATTATACTTTTTCTTATTTTTATATTTTGAATCCACCATTTTATCCGCCATCTGCTGGTCTGTCACCAAACTATACCGCCACTGGCCTCTGGTAAAAGGTGGCTGATACACGGCTCCAGCCTCCAACCGCATTAATATAAACCTCCACAACCACGCTATCTACGGCTAAATACTTACTTAAGTCAGGTTCGTACGCCAGAGGTTGGCGGTTGATGCAGAATTCCCATTAAACATTAAATACTTACCGTATCGATAGCTCCAAAAAAGTATAGCGATACACCAGCCACTCAAAATCCCCCATCGTATATATATATATATATATATATATATATATATATATATATATATATATATATATATATATATATATATATATATATATATATATATATATGGCTTTGCTCTCTGACATCTTATAGAATGAGTGCATTTTCAACGCTTGTGGCGCCCCCAACTCAACTTCAAACAAAACCAAACGCCCTTACACTTTTTACTATGGGAGTTATATATGTACATTCCTTTATTCATCGTGTACATTTTATTTTCTGTTAAGGCTTATATGAGCATTTGTATTCAATTATTATTATTAACTCCCACTTATTATTAATTTTGGCATTGTGGTGTTACATCGACAATACTCTCAATAAGAGTCCACTTCATAGAGAGCATTACTATCCCTATGGGCACAGGCAGCTTGTAGTAATGGGCTGACAGCAGCGAACATGTTAGAATTATATTCAAGAGAGATCGAGAAACCACAGATGGAACAATGTAGAAATATCTGGAACTACTATAGACAGTATAATTAAACGAGCCGTAGCTAGAGCAGGCAGTCGGTAAGCGAGTCAATGTTGTGCAAAATAAGCGATGATAAAAGCCGAAAAGTAAACTTTAGTGCTATAGATATTTGGTAATAGAGAAATAAAATAGTTGGTGTCTTTATTGTCAGAGAAAATGTAGTTATAATAAATTAGTATTTTGAAAATCTCTGTTTTGTTAGTCAACAAAAAGATAACCTCGAAGGGAGTAACAATATGTACTTTATATTTTCGGTTGTCGGTTATTATTTAATTTCACAATCGTTTATTTTGTACTTATGTCACGTATTAATATAATGTCGCTGAACAGACCAAATATTACAAAAGTTAGTTATCTCAGATAAATACCCTTACTGATATTTTCATTTAAAAAGAAGTGCGCATTCGATACAATTCGCAACAAATTACATAACCTTCTATTTTATAATCTAATTTAAAGTTAAATTTGCGAATCTGGCAACACCGTTTCACATTTCCCGTGATGCTTAGACCAGAAAGACCAGTTCTCTCTGGTCTAAGCCGTGATGTGAAGCCATTTTTGACAGGCGCAATATCTCTGTACCAATAACATAAGCTGTTTTCCAGCGGGGATTTATCTTGATAAATCCACGGTCTCGAATACTCCATTCCATTGGCAAATGGCAGCTCTTGGCCTTGATTAATCTGCTTACGGTCTTGACCCATCTCTGAGAATCGTGGTAATTTTTTTGGAAGGTTAATACGTTCAAATTTAAAACAACTTTTGCTACACGCGTCTCGCGGCAGTAAAAACTTGCTTGCACTGATCATGCGTATTCGGCAGAATTTTTAGGTAACTAAATAAAAGACCTCCCTAACGTGATGTATACAGGCACTCCTCCCAACTGAACTTCCTGACCTGCCCTGACATCAGTTTGTCTAATTAAAATCTAAAATAGGAAGGAAAATCAACTCAGCCATTCATGTGAGCATAATCTACTTTTCCTTCCCATGTTTCCTTCTTTTAGCTTTTGATTAGGCAAACTGATGTCAAGGCAGGTTAGGAAGGTCAATTGGGAGGACTGTGTGTGAGGGAGGTTTTTTATTTCGTTACTTAAAATTTTCTGCGAAGTGCACACGATTAATGGAACCGAGTATTTACTGTGGCGAGACGCTCGTCTTTTGTTTACATACAATAGGTTATGGTTTATTTATAAAAAGTAAGTAAATAAATGTAGAATGAATTATTTTCTACACATTTTATAAACGTTTAGTTTAGGTGTTGCTTGCATAAATCGTGCCATTAAATTGGCGCCGCTGAATAATTTATATATATTTGGCCACATTAGCAACTTGATAATATGCAAGAGGATGCTCAAGAAAAATGTAAATACGATAGTTAAATAACTGTTTCGCTTAAAAGTCGTAAAAACTATCAAAACATAGAAAACATTATTTGGGAACGATTTTTTTGTCTGTATGTCTGTCTGTTTGTAGCCACGATAACTTTATAACGAATTGAGGTATCGTCTTCAAATTTGGTATATAGTTAGCACCCGTCAAACGAACGGTTAGGATTGCTTTTGGGTTAAATCGCTCCAGGTGGTCGGGGATGAATGGGGGGTGATTTGGTAAAAATTGATATTTTTTCGTTAAACTTGAGTAATATAACGTTTTAGGGTTTGATTATTAGAAAAATTTCAGTTCATCAAACATCTCGTGTTCTGTGCTGAAATTAAATTAGGGGTAGAATGCGTGGGGTGGAATATCAGTGACAGAAATTTCGAATTTTTTTTCTAAAATGGTGTAAAAATCTTTAAAACATATAGAAAACTTGATTCTGGAACAAAATTTTTTATCTGTCGGTCGGTCTGACGGCCTGTACGCCTCTCTGTTAGTAGGCGCAATAACTTTCGAACGAATTGAGGTACAATGTTCAAATTTAGTACCCAGTTAGCACCCGACAAAGAACGCTTCGAATTGTTTTTGGGTAAGATCGCTTCAGGGGGTAGGGGATAAATAGGGGGTGATTTGGTGAAAATTGACATTTTTTCTTTAAAATTCTCGAGTAATACCTATACCGTGCCAAAAGTGTATGAGTATAGGATTATGAATATTTTCTTTTTGACCAAGTCATGGACCCTGAATTTATTTCATGAGAATGTCTTTCTGGAGGGAGTATATTATCGCAGCTATGTGGAAGTTATGATTCAATTTGCAGCACTATTTGTTGTTGGCAGAGCAAAATTCGTATTGAACATGACTTAACAAAAATAGTATAGAATAATAAGAAACTTCAATAATGTGTGATGTATTCTGTGTGGACGTGATTAATGAGTGTGCTCGTTTTGTAACAAAGTATGACTCTGCCAGTTTCCAGTGCAAAATAATTCCAGCTTTTGTCAACATGAGTTAACAAGAATGATATAGAATAATAAGAGACTTCAATAATGTGTGCTACGTTCTGTGTGGACGTGATTAGTGAGTGTGCTCATTTTGCAGCAAAGTATCACTTTGCCAGTTTTCAAAGCAAAGTAATTCCAGCTTTTTGTCAAGTGTTGGTGCAAGAATCTTTGGTAATTATATTAAAAAATTAAAGTTATGCCTTTATGTAGGCACACAGATGTCTGAGGTCAAACAAATAGTTATAAGTGAAATTATGCTGGTATGTGTATAGAATCGCCACAAATTACACACGATGTACTTTTTCTTTAAGATCTTTAACTATATTAGGTCTCCTACTCTACACAAAGTATTGTAATATCCAACTGAAATACTTACACAGTGTTAATATATGAAGAAAAAACTTGCTTACTATACCTTAGCATTTTAAAGAGCTCTTTAAAGTATTATTCACCTACAGTACAGCAAGCTGTCTCTGTTGGTTTTGCTCAATAGGATCTGACTTTCAAGCATAAATACAGGAATATGTTGGTAAGTAGATAATGTCCCTCTTTTTTCTTTACTCCTTTCTTATTCTGCCTCCTTCTCTTATGTTATTTATAATTCTCAAAACCTATATACGTATTTATATTGATGTGGCCTATATGTTAGAACAGGGATTACTTTATTGCAGGTGGTTGAATATAAGCCAGTTATCACCATTTAATTAACTAATTAATTAGTTTGATTTAGCATTACATGTTAAATTTTTGTATCTAATGTAAGTACAGTATATCTGGTCAACAATAAATTTAGCATACTTATATTGATTCCGCTAAAAGTGATTCCAAAATGCAAGTCGGGAACCAAGTGAGTAATTTTGTAAAGCAAGTAGCAATAAAGAAGGTGATATTGTAGGATTAGCAAAGTGCTACAGAAATGTTTTTGTTTTCTCAAAATAATGTGGTTTGTACATAGAATCATTATTCAACTTATAAGTTTTTTTTGTGACATTTAAAATACTCATAGCCATAACATATTCAGTCTTGAACACACAATAATGATTTAATAAAGATGTGACAAGATTTCATTTGTTTTATTTACCCAATTCCTCTATATTTCCGTCCAAATTGTTTGCCTATATATATATGTGTCTAAAGTGGTGACTCTCAAGCATAACATGTACATGAACTATATAAGATTTATTGCACAGCCTACTATCTATATTTCAAGTAAATTTGTGAATGTCCTTGTATTCACTTTTCTCATAAAGATATTTTGTGTTGACAGTGTGGATGAAGGCTCTTAGCTTTACATGCTTAAGCCATGTTGTTTGCGGGTTCAAATCCCAAACCAGTTAAAATACATTCTTCGAGAGTGCGATTTAAAACTATAACTTCGGAAGGCGTTGGCAAACCACCGGAGTATTAACGTTAATCAGGTTACCCTGTTGGGAAAACAGCTACACTTTGGTCGAGTTAAATATTTCAGTTTATTTTTATTGTTTTTGCTTACTGTCTTTCAGGAATAAATTTTATCTTTGACCTTTTTATTGCGGCAATAAAGGTTAAACAAGTTGAAATAAAGAATGGAGTAAATGAAAAAAAAAATGTAGGTCTTAAATGGCATAAATATATCTTTTTGTTATTTTGGATGTACCATTGCACCTTTGTAATGAAGAAAATTATAAATTCTTTTTTATTTGAAATATTTCATTTTTTTACATTTGCAATTACTCTGGTAATTGGGTACTATGATAATCAGGTACTGTTTAATTCAACAGGTATGAAATTATCTTCTGGTGAATTAGAAATAGTGTGTAAATGAAACACGAGTCAAGTTGAGGTAAATTAAAATTGCTACTTTTCTTATTTTTTTGCCACAGACTCGCTTTTATCCTGGGCAGTTTTGTCATCTTTGGATTATTTCAAGTAGTTTTCAACAAGTGAAAAAGACATAAATATTAATCATAATGGAGTTAGGCTGTTTTGTTAAAAATATTCTCTGCTTTTTTTTAAGTGGATGAGAAGACACAAGTTTTAATGAACGGTAAGTAAGTTAATTCCTCGATTTTAGATGTACGTATCCAGGTTTTTTATTAATCAGCGCAAAAAAAACTGGGGGAAAGATTGCCTCACAAATTTTGTGAGGGTCATAGAAAATATTTTCATTTAAACCCCACCTGGAAGGGTGGGCGAAGTATACATAAATATATCCAGCCTTCTAGTACTTTGGTTACTGCAGCCAAAGAACTCGCTTACCATCATTAAAATGAATGCTGGTTGAAACTCATTTCGCTCACAACTTCAAATACGGCTAGCTATAAATAAGCGTTAAACTTTCTAATAAGTCTTCCCACAAATTAACTATCTACAAGTAATCTACTTAAACTATTATAATACATAAAGGTGAGCTTAATTGTTTTTTATTAAATCATTTGCAAAAACAAAAACTAAAATATGAGCAGGTGAACAAAAACAAAACAAAAGCTAAAAGCTAAATAATATATTTGACAGTTGTGACATTAGTGACAAATTATAATCAAGATAACTCCATTCAAGCGGGTTTAAAATCAGTCCCTTTAAATAAAAGTCTGAACACAGCAAATGCGTTATGGTAGCGAATTTCCGTGAAAATGTTTTTCATGGCAAATATGTCTTGTTTTTAAAACAACGTTTGATTGGCAGTATGACCTATATAGTATTAACTATGTACCATATTTCATTAAAATAGCTTTGTTGTTTCAAAAAGTACAACCAATTTCCGAAAATTAAATAAAAAGTTCCAGAAAAAACTGGTCCGATTTTCCTGGCCAAAGAACCTCTTCAAGCTACACCTGCCAAGATATAATTATTAACAAACAGCTTTATTGCCCAAGATGGAAAAAACAATATTTTACAAAAATTCCCCTTTTTGCCGAAATTGCCTTCAGTAGTGTTACACTAAATTATATTTTTCAGGAAAATTCGACAACTTTTTTTGACAGCAACTTACTCAAGATTTATTATTTATTACCAACATTTCACAAAAATGTTACAAAGAAAACACGAAAACACTAAAACCATTTATGCGGAATCTTTTCAAATTCGGCCACTATTTGAGAGTGCCTGTATACGGCAGCTCGATTTTTTCGACGAGTAATATAAACAAAAAGCTATCTAAATTCGTCTATTCCATGGGGCTGCGCTATCTATTGGTAAAAACGCCGTTCCACAACTTGTGATATGTGTTTGTTATATGTGCCAAAAACGTGAAAAGCTTCCAAACAATTGAAATAACGCGAAAACGATATCAATTTTTTTCCTTACAAACATGCAATATATTTCAATGAAAAATGCAAAAATGCAATAACATAAGGGGTGTTTTATTAAAAAAAGAAAGTGTCTATCACCAACGACTTATGGGCCACCTGTGATTATCAAAGTAATTTTAAGATGCAGCTTAAAACACCCTATAGTTAACGTATGTAATTTTTGTATATAAACGAAAATATTGAGTTTAACCCAGGAAATGCGTCACCCTGTATATATGTAAACAGATAAAAACTGAAACTTGCCCGTATATGGGTTTTAGGGGTTCTAGTTCGCGCTCATTTGAAAAAATCTTTTGAAAAATCGTAAGTTGCTGTATTTTAAATAACAAACTTTTTCTATGGAAATTTGTTAAAATATAGACTATTAAACCATAAACCCTATAGCTGAAACTACTGCTGGGGCATCAGAAAAGGGGTCAATTTGAAATGGATTTTTAGAAAATATTTTAGTAAAATAAAGGTCAATGAGGGTTGACGCTGAAATTTAAGGCTTTGTGAAATACACTTATTACTACGAGATTTCTTCTACACAATCCGTATTTGTTTCAGATTATTTGTCTGAAAATAGCAAATAAACTCTATAGCTGAAACTACTGCCAGAGCACCAGAAAGAAGGTCTACTTGAAATGGATTTTACGAAAATATGTTAGTAAAATAAAGGTCAATGATGGTTAAAGCTGAAACTTAAGGCTTTGTAAAACACGCTTATTACGAGATTTCTTTTGCACAATCCGTATTTATTTCAGATTATTTATCTGAAAATGGCAAATTTTGACGTTTCAAATGGGGACTTTGACGTTTTAAGAAGGAGACTACTTATTAACCTTTTTGCGTCAAGAAAACTTAACCGTTGTATGTAATATTCAATTGGTTTTGTTAACCACATAAAATATGTTGTTTCTGTGCTTTTCTCTGATCCCCAGTGGCACCCAATTTTTTTTCTTCAAATGCCTATAACTTTTGTCCTTTTAACGTAGAGATCTCAATTTTGGCACATAGTGTAAGTTTGACAGTGGAAACGTACGTTCCATTTGGTTGTCATAGCTATGTTACTTTCGGAAATTCAAAAATGTTCCGAAAGGAAACCAAAAATTTTCCCAGAAAAACTAGTCCTATTTTCCTGGCTAACGAACTTATCCAAGCCACTTACAAAAAGACGATACCTACCAAATTTCATCAGAATCGGCCCATTATTTATTGAATTCTCGGTATATATATATATATATATATATATATATATATATATATATATATATATATATATATACATATATATATATATATATATATATACATATATATATATATATATATATATATATATATATATATATATATATATATATATATATATATACATATATATATATATATATATATACATATATATATATATATATATATATATATATATATATATATATATATATATATATATATATATATATATATATATATATATATATAAACAAAGCTTTCCCGCTGGAAAAGGGCTATAATAGTAGAGACTCCGTCTATGCTCTGCCCTATATTCAATGTCTATGTTCATCAGGCACAACGGTTGAATAGTTGTGTCAAAGGATGCATTCACCAGCCCCTCTGAGTGTCATCTAGAACTCAATTTTTGCTAATTTGTCAAAGCTAAATGACAAACGAACGTCACAGAATAGAGCTTGACGTCATCAGTCTTCAGTTGCTGTAATGTTTCGGTAGTCAGCAGATAAGGGCGTAAACTCAACTGGTAGCGCTGGTGTACTTGAAAAGTCTACCTGGTACGGTGCTTTCTTATTAATTTTTGGTTTTTGGTTTTCTGATCTAATTCGGCCGATTTGGTTAGGCAATTTATTAAATGTGTGACCAATCAATCAAAATGTAAACCGAACCTCCATAAGCAAGTAAAGCTGGTTCCACCAGGCGCCCACAGGTATGTTAAAGCGCTGATCTGCTGACACCGATACATCTCAACGGTTGGAGACTGATGAACTTACAGTTCCTTCAAGCATTATTTTGTGACGTTTTTTAGACATTCCACTTTGACAAATCGGCAACGGTTGAGTTCCAGCAGAAAGTCAGCAGGACTGGTTAACGCATAAGTTGAGGCAACTATTCAACCGTTGGCGCGTGGCGAACTCGTCCAATCGCGTCATAATTCTTTTTTATTACTCCTTCTATGAAGTCATCGATGTACGGATACATTTTATTTCTTTGTGAAACGGTAGAGTAAAGTCTTTATCTTTCTCTATGGAACGTTTTTCTCATCCCGTATGGATTCGCCAATCATCGTGTTGTCAACTGTCAATGACCAGATAATGGCGTACATTTTATTAGTGTTAAGGCGAAGTTACCGTTGTGTTTAATTTTCTTTCAGATGTGTTTATTTTTCAGTTGTGGATGGTTTCCCGTGTATTTTCGGACAAGTAGTGGTATTTTGTAGAGTGCTTTTAGAGGTAGAACATTTTCAAAGTAAGTAAATTTAGTAAGTAATGAGCCAGGTATAGGTACCATGGCTTGTATAGTCATAATGGCCGATGGCCGTCGCAAGAAGGGCATCTTCAGAAAGCCGACGATGTTTTCAGGGATGTCGGAGACAGGGGCTGATGTTGTGCAGCAGGTGCAGACTAACAGCCCGTCGGAGAAGGACCGGTCTCCCAGCAGGGTGACCATCTCCGAAGCGGAGATGTCTGGGCTGAGTCCTGCAGAATGGGCGAGCCGGTGGAGACAGCAGGATAGTTACGTGACCACCCTGGAACGGAGGCTCACACTACAGGAAGGTACTTAACTTGTTCAGTTACTCTTAAATAGTGTTGTCGTAACGGCAGGCTTGCCGCTGTATCAGATCTCTATCTCGGTGCAGTGTAGTGAGTTTGTGTATCGGGGTGCAGTGCAGAGGTGCTAATGCGTAGTGGTTACAGGCGAGCTGACTGAGCTGCGGCAGACCACCGAGAGGCTGAGGACGCAGCTGGGGGATTCGCAGCAGAGGGAAAAGGTTCTGGTCAGGCGGCTGACAGCTAAAGACCAGGAGACGCAGGACTACGTGGTCAGTAAACGGTTAAATACCGTACAGTTTGTTCCTGTTTATCCGTGCACTGCAAATGTTCTTAATAGCGTGATGATAGTGCTGATATAGTGCAATTACAGTTCGTTTAATAATCATTCATACATACTTGCTTCATTACTGCGTCTTTTAGATGCTGAACATAGCTACGGTTGACATTATGTTTCTGCTAGCAAACAGAACCATCTTACGGCATGGTGACATTTTTTAGATGACACTAGGTTAGATAAAGTTGCTGCTAAATGTGGTTATTTAAAAATTTTTGTTGATACATTCAATCTAAAAATTGTCCGAAGTTCTGAGTGATATTCTTTGTAAGTGTTTAACATACTCCCAGTTGATGCATTAAAACATGTGTAGAAGTCTAAAATGTTCCATACAGTGCTGCCTATAAATGTTGCTTATAGGCTGAAAATTTATAATTCAATATTTATTATTGCATTTAATGATGTGTTTTTTATAGGATCAGATTTATGTTGAGTTCACAAAACTGTTGAATTGTTACTTTATTTCTAATAAAGTAATTCATATATTTTCGGAATAACCATTTAAACATGTTTACCGGTTAATAAAAAGTGAAGGAATGCCTGCAAAGTTAGTTAAAATACATTCACTAATTGGCAGGAATCAAATATAATTTTCCTAAATTTTATAAGCTGCTTCAACTACTACTTAGGTAACTAGTAGGATGAATGAACAAATAGTATAGGATGATAGGATATCTTTGTTTTGTTCTGTGGCAGGACATATTTACTTTGCTCTATGTGGATTGGATTCCTTAATTGAGAGAAAGTGTTGAAATTGACAGTCAACTTGCAGCCAGTTTATCTATTGAGCAAGTGCCAGGTGAAGCTGAATAAATATCAGTAGTGGCTTTTTCAGTGTTGAAGTGCCTCATAATATTTCTTTTAAATTAAAGGTTTTTCTGTAGGTTTGTATGTAAAATTTCTTTATATACACTGTAAGACACGAAATGGTTTGAATTATTTAGAAAGTGGCAATTCACTATGATTTGTGACTTTCTTAAACCCACCTAAAATACAATTTAAAACATTTTATTATTACATCAAAACGAACCTAACATTAAGTTGTGGTGAACAGGCAAATCTTTAATTGTTTCATTGTGACCTGACATTACCAGCATACATGTGCACTGCACACCTTAGAGTGGCAAGATATAATCCTACAAGGTGATTCTTTGCACTTAACATTCTCATAACATACAGGCATTGCTGCCATAGTGAGACATATTGCTTTTTATGTTTCGTGTATGCACTTTTAAGTGTATAAGTGTATTCATTTGATTTTTGTGTCTAAAACATTTCGGACAATAAGTAACTTTATTTATATCTTATTTAACTTTTAAAGTGTTTTGGTGTTATTATTTAGCTTCTGTGAAAACAAGTATTATTCATCTAATTTATTATTTACTGTTTACTTGTAAAAGGATAATTATGAATCAATCCTATGGATGATATGGGCAGTTTATTAGTAAGCCCCTCTTTAATTGGTAGAGAGAGAAAGATAAAAGGGATGTTTTGAATAAAGAACAACCAACGAATGGCCATGTAGTAGTATATGCTTAAGAACATTTTTGTTCTTTTTAAAAATAAGCATTCTCTTTTGAATAAACGATTTGCAGATGTATTAAATATAACAAGATCACACCATAAACACAGTAAATTTCCTAAAATTCATTCATTGTTGCTGCCCTTACTTGGTGAAACTGGTCCATACTACATACAGACTTGGAGACTACTTCTCTGGCTTCACTGTTGGGTTTCTGTAGGTAAAGGGCGTAGCCAGCACATAAGCTAACTGGAGTAAGAGGCCCTTATGAATTCTAGATGTTCTCTGATGTTGTTCAACGTTTCTGTGACTAGTTTTAGAATGCTGTTGAGCAGCAAAACTAGTCACAGAAACATCGAACATCAGAGGACATCTAGAATTCATAAGGGCCTCTTGCTCCAGTTAGCATACGCGCTGGCTACGCCCTTCACCTACAAAAACCCAACAATGAAGCCAGAGAAGTAGTCTCCACGCCTGTATGTAGTAAATTTGCTTAAGATTTGAAAAGTGCATTAAAGCGGAGAAATGTTTTTAAAAACAGGGTCACCATTGTTGAAGCTTGGAAAAAAAGGATTTTTAAAAGTGCAATTCACCAAAAATGTTCGTTTGAACAGATTTATCATGAAAATAGTGATTGCTGAAGTAGTGTCTTGAAGCAAACAAGAACTGTCATTCCTTGACCATAATGAACAGTGCAGAGCATTGCTAATACCAAGAGGTTCCTTAAAAATTAGAAATCAATGCAACAAAAAAGCACACCATCTTGGTGTAGTGGAATAAGGGTTCGGCTGGCTGCATAGAGTGTCTGGGTTTGATTCCTGGTAGTGGCAGTTTCTGTCTATTCATATTGTGTGTGTGTCCATTGACTTTTCTTATGTAATCTTCTCCTGCACAAGCTGTTTAGAGCTTCTGGATGGGAGTGTTGTTATTTCAGAATGTTTTCAGCAGTGATTTAAAAACTATTCAGAACCATCAATTGACTATGTATTTCTTATTATGTAAACGGCTACGTTAAAAATGAAGTAAAGTGCTTTTTTTTTACTGTCCAATTAGATAACATACTTCCCAGTACTTTACAAATTTAAGTTATGTTGATTAACAAGGAGCATTGGTCAATTGACTTTTGGAATTTTATAATACAAGTGGAAACAACAAGAAACCATGCACATGTTTGACACAATTTTAGATCAATTTGACTATCAACACAAATACGTATGTCAACGTTATGATATGGCAAGTGTAATATCTGGTCATTTGAATGGGCTCCAGAAAAAAATAAGGATAAAGCTCTACAAGCAGTTATTCTGCACTGTTTAGCACATCGTTTGAATCTAATATTGAGGCAGAGTTTTTATGATTTCTAAATGTCTAATGTTTTCGCAAGTATCAACTTAGTTTTTTTATCAATTCTGTGAAACGACCAATGTCTGCAACATGCATACCAACTTTAGTGGGATCCTGGTTTTAAGTGTTGCAGATTTAACAAAAGTCTCCTTTAACGAGCAAATTTTGGTGATTTCAATGGACTTTTGTAAGAGTCGATGCTAAAATGTTTCTGATTTAACGAGGCTGCTTTTTAGGCAGTTTTAGTGAGGTAATTATTGTGCTAGGTAATTATTGTGCTAGGTAATTATTGCGCTGACCCGTCAACATTTTTATTGCGAGTCACAGATGTGCGAAAGTAAATGAGAAGGTCGACTCTTAGTGGGTGTTCGGATTTTTTGAAAAATGAGTATATAAACAATTGATTTTTAAGATGGATAACTTCACAAAATTACTTAGTTCTTCACCTATTTTTTGACGACCAGCTGCCACTGATAAAAATACTGGACTCTAATAAGTACAAATCACCACAACACATTTTAAAAGACCTGGAGATCGTTTCACTAACCAAGTTAGCGTCATCAGAGGATGAAACATTCTAAATACTTAAAAAACTAACATCAACTTATATATCGGATGTCAGGTAAAGAGATCGAACTGAGATGGGACACTAGTCGTAGGCAAATTCCAAAGTGTATTGTATTTTTATCGCCGGACAAGGTCTTTGCACTATCCCTACTGCTTTATCTAAAAAGTGTCCATCTGTAATAGTTTTGAGAAGGTTCAACGACAGCTAAATTAACAACGATTCCTTTGTCGGCAATAACTGTATGCTTATGTTATCGGTAGAACGTGCCGAAAACGTGGGAATTTTATTTAACAAAGCAATCGATCAGGTGACTCGTAATTGGTGCTGGTGAAGTGTTCATACATTTTTTTGTTGTAACTATATTTCGCAATATATACGCTTTCGAACCCATTTAGCTGTCCTGGTTTTCTAACATTTTTTATTAATATCAGATTATCTTTATCAACGTGATGATTATTATCCCAAATATGTCGGGCGACGGAAGACTTATCTACAGTACCGTAACATAATTGGGATATGTGTTCTTTGAAACTAATTCCAATCGATCTTTTTGTTTATCCGACGTATTTAAGATTACAATCTTTACAACTTATTTCATAAATTCCCGACATTTTGTCTGCGCTATCCTTGTCTTTTGGGTTACCTAGCAAGTGTTTTAAGGTATTTGTTGTTGAAAGTGTTAGCTGTTAGTTGACTTTTTAAAAAATGCTGCCTAGACTCCTCGTGATTCTAGGTCCAAATGGTAAGCAAACAAAGTTTTTTTCGATTTTTCTCTTCTGAACGTCGTTGATTCCGTCAACATGTTTTTTGTTTTCTGTTTGTTGATTAATTTTTCCACTAGGCAAGCAGTGTATCCGTTATATTCGGCCACGTTCTTAATATAATTTAATTCTTTGGTATATCTACTTTTGTTTAAAGGAAAATTAATTAACCAATTTACTAAAAAATTCAGACTGGCCATTTTTTGTGCATACGTATGATGTGAGTCGTTCGGGATGTAGCTTAAGGTAGTGGTTTATTTTCTATAGACATCGAATTCTAAAGTGTTTTTATTCTTGATAACTAGTACATCTAGAAAGGGTAGTTTATTATTAATTTCTAATACGTGGGTAAATTTTATGGAATCAAATTTATTGTTTAATTTGGCAATAAAATCTTCTATTCTGCAAATGTTTGTGTTAAACACCGCGAAAATATCATCCACGTAACGACACCACACTCTAGGAAAATAACCACTTTCACTTTCAAGATCTGTTTCAAATCAATTTTAACTTGCTAGGTAACCCAAAAGACAAGGATAGCGCGGACAAAATGTCGGGAATTTATGAAATAAGTTGTAAAGATTGTAATCTTAAATACGCCGGACAAACAAAAAGATCGATTGGAATTAGATTCAAAGAACACATCCCAATTACGTTACGGTACTGTAGATAAGTCTTCCGTCGCCCGACATATTTGGGATAATAATCATCACGTTGATAAAGATAATCTGATATTAATAAAAAATGTTAGAAAACCAGGACAGCTAAATGGGTTCGAAAGCGTATATATTGCGAAATATAGTTACAACAAAAATGTATGAACACTTCACCAGCGCCAATTACGAGTCACCTGATCGATTGCTTTGTTAAATAAAATTCCCACGTTTTCGGCACGTTCTACCGATAACATAAGTATACAGTTATTGCCGCCAAAGGAATCGTTGTTAATTTAGCTGTCGTTGGACCTTCTCAAAACTATTACAGATGGACACTTTTTAGATAAAGCAGTAGGGACACTGTGGAATTTGCCTACGACTAGTGTCCCATCTCAGTTCGATCTCTTTACCTGAGATCCGGTATATAAGTTGGTGTTAGTTTTTTAAGTATTTAGAATGTTTCATCCTCTGATGACGTTAACTTGGTTAGTGAAACGATCGTCAGGTCTTTTAAAATGTGTTGTGGTGATTTGGGTTCTCCATGTGTACTTATCAGTGCTCATCACAGGTTGCAATCTTCACTTAGTGAATACTGGACTCTAAACTTTTTGTTAATATTTTATGTGAGTTGTTTTGGTTTATTTACAGTTTATATACGTACTGTATAAGAATTTGGTAGGTTATACTGAAAAGTAATATTATGGGGAGGACAAACTAGTTGTATTCTTTAACAACATATAAATGATTATTGTTTCTTTGGAGTCTACCGATTTTATTTAAAACATTCATATTAATTAATCATATAGAGACCTTGTTGCTGGTATGCAAAAGTATTCCTAATAATTGGTTAGAAACGTAGGTACCTGGAGAATCTGAAATGTGTTTTTTGTGGGATATACAATTTTGAATGTTTTTATGCAAATTTGCAGTTTTGCCGACAATATTTTTTGGAGTTTGCATTTTCAACAATGATTGTTTACATATCGTTATCTTCGTAGTTTAAATTGCAATGTGGAAATAGCTTTTGAAGGTTTATTTAATTGTTTATAATATAATAAAACAAGGATAGGATAGTCACAGGAACAACATTTAGAGAAATTCAACTTGTTTGTGTTTTTATTTCTTTAACGTTGGCCTATTTCCGCGACTATGGCCTATCACCGACGCCAGGGAACAGTTTCACCTCACTATCCTGGAACTTTTGCTGGACCCCTGCCTTTCTGTAAGGAGGGTAGGGATTTTTAAGGTGCCCAGCATCGCATGGACCTAGGACCGACGGCTTTACGCCCCCTCCGAAGGGCGGAATGTGCAGACATTCAACTTGCTCAAATCCAATGCCACAACCTCGGTTGCTGTTAAATGTACATTATGTACTGAAAAACTGAAAGGAGTACCTTGGGAACGTACCCAGTACCCTTCGGTTCAGAGGCACACGTTCTTACCACTAAACCACTGAGGGTCTGAAATTCAACTTTTTAATGTTTATTTCACCATAAAAACTTACAAAGAGTTTTAAAATAGTGTTGCAAATTAAATCATAATTTCCACATAGCTGTGATAATCTACTCCCCTCTGAAATACATTCTCATGAAATGAATTTATGGCCCATGACTTGACCACAAAGAAAATATTCGTATTCCTGTACCCATAAACTTCTGAAACGTATTGTATTGTATTGTATTTTGAAGGATGACATGGCTGCGGCTGGTTGCCATTCGCACATTTTTCCGTGATTATAGCTTTCTTCCTCATTTGATCTGTCCCTGATTAATTATGTGTGAGCTAATATCTAAAAGCTATATAGCGTCTGTAAGTATTATTCGGATCACTTTGTATATAACCATTAGCTATAATTTAATTATAATGTTTGTCTTAGTGTATATATTTATAACATTTTTTTATATTTAAGTTAATAAGCCTACTATATTGCACAATCAATCACACAGTTTTGTACATATAAATTAACTGTTTAGATATTGCTAAAATTAGAATCTATAAGGATAGTAACTGGGACACATATCTTCATGTCTTGGGGTCGATCAAGACAACTTTGTACATAAACTAGAAGACAACAGGAGAAAAGGGGAAAACACAAGGAAAGACAATATGAGATTTAAAGCTAGAAAACTCACGTATACTTACATCCATACTTCGTGCCACCCACACGCATATTTACATAATCACTCTCACACAAGTTTATAAAATCTATAGACTAATATATGTATAAACTAACGTTACAGTTGTAGCTCAAGTCTTTTTGCATGTAGATAGATTTTTGTATATACATGTACGTTTTTTGTCTCTAACAAATATGACAAGTTAAACGGAGAAGAAACAATATCAAGCCTAATTATTTCGTTCAAAAAATTTTGAATATAAATATATTTGGAGGGTATTGTGCAAGCAAATAGCATATGTTCTGGATCACCAACCTCCCCACATTCGCATAAAGGGGTTTCTCTTATTCCAATTTTAAACAAATATTGAGGTACTAATGAGGGTGCAAATCTAAGCCTACAGATGTTAACTGAAACGTTATATTACTCAAATTTTAACAAAAAATGTCAATTTTCACCAAACCGTCCCTCATTTATCCCTTACCCCCTGAAGCAATTTTGCCCAAAAACATTTTGAAGCGTTCCCTTGGCTGGTGCTAACTGCATATCAAATTTGAAGATGATACCTCAATTCGTTCGAAAGTTATTGTGCCTACTAACAGACAGACGTACAGGTCGACAGACGGACAGAAAAATGTTCGTTCCAGAATCAAGTTTTCTGTATGTTTTGAGACTTTTTACGCCATTCTAGCAAAAAAAAACTCGAAATTTCTGTCACCGATATTCCACTGACACATTCAACCCCTAATTTAATTTCAGCACAGAATACCAGATTGTTGATGAAATTAAAAGTTTTCTAATAAACAAACCCTACAACGTTTATTACTCGAGTTTTAACGAAAAATAATAATTTTCCACCAAATCACCCCCATTCGTCCCCAACCCCCTAGAGCAATTTTACCCAAAAACAATCCGAACCGTTCGTTTATTGGGTGCTAACTGTATAACAAATTTGAAGACGATATCTCAATTCGTTTTAAAGTTGTCCTGGCTACAAACATACAGACCGACAGACACAAAAAATTTTCATTCCCATATTCTATTTTCTATATGTTATTTTGACACTTTTTACGACGTTTAGGCAAAAAAAATATTTTTGTCGCCGACACCATACTTCCACACGTATTGATAATGTGAAAGTAAAATAATGTTTTTTTATACAGGGTTTAGAAAATAATTTATAAACTGGAATAAACAAAAATAGGTAAAAACATACTTAGCCTTTGCTGAATTAAATGAAAATGTCTGCACACATTCCAACCTTCAGGCATAAAGCAGAGAAAGTCCACCCACACCTCGCATTATTACCTGGTGAATTGATAAAATTTTGTTATCCGGTCATCAGTAGCAAAATTTTATCATTTACTTTTATATTTCTTGTGGTCTTTTTTTTTCGTTAGAGGGAAAGTTCTTCATATAATAAAGCAGCATTGGATTTTCGTAAAAGTCTTTTGACTTCAGATTTAAAAACTTTTCTCCATCGATTAGAAGCAAATCTGTAATGACAAAAATGAATATTTTTTTAAAACGTCAATTTGCAATTTAGTAAATATACCATTTTATTCTGTCAGAGAAAGTCAAACTCGTTGGCCAAATTACTTTTTAGATGCTCCTTCTTAACTTTTACTATTGGATTTTGAAGCCAATAATCTGAATTACTGCAATATTAACTCAATAATCTTGAATTAACTTTTTGCCATACAATTTCTCTTATAAGCTGTATGAGAAAATGGCGTTTTGCTACAAATTTACTTGTCAAAAATGTTGTCCAATTTCGAATGGTAGTGTTTCACTTTTATAATAATAAAAGCAGTGGGATTTTTTCTAGAATTGCGAAGTAATTCATAACAATCATTTGGAACTTCCACCCTTCTTTTTAAGTTCACCAGTCACATGTTTTTATCACATTCTAAGTAAGAATGCCATTTGATGGGAATGTAATTTTTATAGATTCTAGACGTCTAGTAGTGTGAACCCTATAATGCATGAATCAGAACATTTTTGTGAGTTCCAAGGTCATATTTACCGACACCACCACCACCAGAACATTGTAAAGGTTTTGTTCTGACCACCGGCAGAATCATAAAAAAAAGGTCTTTGACCCAAGTGTCTAAATGATTCATACCAACCAAAGAGAAATGTGAAAACTTCCTCTGATTCTTTTTTGGCAAAATGTTCAGGGTAAATGTAAAAGCGGGACATTCCAAATGTAACATGTGTATGTTAAATTAATTCATACTAAGCTGTCACAGATAATACAAGTCATTAGTTAGCACATTTTTCAAATGAACATGAACTAGGACCCCTGGAACCCATATACGGGGCCAGTTTCAATTGATATATATATATATATATATATATATATATATATATATATATATATATATCCGCACTTTAACTCAAAAAGTTATTAACCGATTTTGAAGGAACGCGGCAAGAATCTTTCTTTTATTAATGGCTGGTTAGCCTGGAAAATCGGACAAGGTTTTCCGCGAAAATTTTCAGTTTTCTTTCGAAAAAAAAATTATCTCTGAAAGTTACAAAGCTATTTTGATGAAATTTGTTGAATGTGTTGCCTTGTGAAATACCTTGCTACAAACCAAATTTAACTTTCTAAGTTTATAGAAAATTGAGTTATTCAAATTTGAAACATTTAATGAAAATTCACTACCATAAAGCACTTGCTGTGTCCCGAACTTTTTTAAAATTAATCTAGTATGTTGCCACCTTGACCTTTTGGTGGTAAACCCATATTTTTCAGTGATGTTTGTGAGTAATCTAATTTACCTTTGGAGATCCCGTGAATACTTAAGAAGGTCTCACTATGCACAGGTATTGCCTTCACATAGTTTTGCACAAGTACTATCATAATACAGAGCTTTAGCTTCTGGTTTTCTGTTTATGCACCTTTGAAGGGATGTAACAGATCAAACCACACAGATAACTGTTTTGTTTACCATGCCCACTCATTTGGTTAAAGTCTGGTAATATTATGTTTTGTGTATGTTATGGCATAGGTATATGACATTGTGGAAGGCTGCTTGAAATCTATTTATACTGCAAGAAAAAATTTCATTCAAATGTAACTTTCTTTTTTTGTCTGTTAACTTTTCATGTGCTGAAAGTATGTTTTTGGTCATTCATAGGATTCTATCTTCTTTTTTCTTTTTCTGTCTCTGCATCAATTGAAGTATTTTATTGTTTGCTAGCTGTATAAGGTGAGGAGCAGTCTACATGTAATATCACTTGGCCGGTTCCATTTGCATATATATATATATATATATATATATATATATATATATATATATATATATATATATATATATATATATATATATATATATATATATATATAATAGTGTCCCCGGATAGGTGAAATGACTCTTCTAAAAGATAAACAATTCTTGATTTGAATATTCTTTTTTTGAGGTTCCGCCCTGCTTGGTTAAAGACTAATTTGTAACATAATTTTAGTTCTGAAAAATCAAGTATACCTCGGAAATTAAAAAAAAACTATTTTTCTGTGTGGTAAAGTTTTTTTTTATGTGGCAAATACGACAAGAGTTATGTAAACCAGTTGTTTAGACTCAACATTTAGGCCTCTATACCAAATTTTAAAATCTCAGCCAACTTAGATTTTTCAATTTTAAAATGTTTATTTCACAAATCAAAGAATTTTATTTTTAACACTAAATCACAAACTTTCTCCTCTAATGCTAACATTGTATTTAAAGTTTAATAAAATAGTGTTGGACTGTTAAGTTTGACAGATTGATATTGTTATCTATACAATTTTGTTTTTCCATGGCAGGCTTTGTTACAAATGAAATTTTTTGATAGTGAAAAATTAAAAAAAAACAGAATAGCACGCGCAGTTCAATCAATTACCAGAGAATACGTACAGGCAATTTTGGAGAATCCCGAAACCATATTGAAAAATGCGAAAATTTAGTAGATGGCTTAGTAGAGCCTGACATTTAATCTGAGGTTTTAACTTACTTTCATTTAATTATTTATTAGTGTTAGGCCAGTGACTTGTAGTAATAATCTAAGTGAGATTTTTTTTAGATCATATTAAAACTGTTAAAAATAAAATTCCTTGATTTGTGAAATAAACATTTTAAAAAAGAAAAATCATATTTGGCCGATGATTTTGAAATTTGGTATTGAGCCCTAAATGTTGATTCTAAACAACTTTTTTTATCTAACTTTTTGTCGTATTTACTACATAAAAGGTCCTTCACTCTACAGAAAAATATGTTTTTTGAAAATTCCCAAGGCATACTTGATTTTTCAGAATTAAAATTGTTAGAAATTAGTCTCTAACCAAAAAGGACTGAACCCTAAAAAATGAACATTTAAATCGAGGATTGTTTATCTTTTACAATATTATATATATATATATATATATATATATATATATATATATATATATATATATATATATATATATATAAATGTAACTTATGTTCTTTAATGAATTTTCAACATAGGTACCCAAATTTTTCTTTCTTTTTGACAGGAAATAATGTGAATTACGAGAATCTAGCTTGCAAATAAATTTGTTTTCTTTAGTAAATATTTGACTAACTTCATCAATGGTTATTATTCTTATAGAGTTTGTGGGCACATTGTTTAAATATCAATCTATTTATTTAAACATGGCTTTAAAATTACTTTTACATATTTATTGATCAAAGGTTCTAGAACCATGAAAATTGTCTTAGGTCGTTTACCTAAGATAAAAAAATATTTTTTTAACCAGAAAATGATGTTAAGCCAGTGGTCTTGTTGCTTTTAAAACTTCCGTTTTTTTTTTAATGCGAATTTTCATTTAAAAAAAATTTACTATTAGAGAGGTGTCGATAGTGAGACTTTACAAAAAAAAATTTCAAATAAGCGCGAACTAGGACCCCTAGAGCCCATATTCGGAGTCAGTTTCGATTTTGATATGTTTATATATATATATATATATATATATATATATATATATATATATATATATATATATATATATATATATATATATATATAAACATATCAAAATCTATATATACACACATATACAACCGATAACTCAAAAAGTAATTAACCGCTTTTGATGAAACTCCGCAAGTACCTTTCTTTTATTAATAGCTTGGATGAGTTTGTTAGCCAGCAAAATCGGATAAGGTTTTCCGGGAAAATTTTTGGTTTTCTTTTAACAAAATTTTTAACTCTGAAAATTAAAAAGCTATTTTAATTGGGTGGATATGTTGCCTTGGGAAAGACCTTACTAGATACCAAAATTCAAAATTCACTACCATATCGCACTTGCTGCGCCCGGAACTTTTTTTCAAATATAGCCACCACTAAATGAAATTTTACACAAACGTTTAGAAAGTGGTTCAGTGAGAATGTTATGATACAGTATGTTGAATTATGAAATGAATACAAATGACATACCAATAATTGTTGAATGTTTCTGTTTTTTCTTAAATTAAGTCTGCATTAAAATATGCGTGGTGGTCATTTAATAAAAGCTTGAACCATCCAGATATCTAGTGAATAATGATGTTTGATCAATTCACAAAATAGATCAATTTTGATGTCAAAAGTGTTTCGACAAATGTATTACTTAAATGACTTCCCCAGTTTGTTTTTAAATTCTGTTCTCTTCTTAATAAATACGTCTGTTGCCAGTAATCAGTATTTCCCGTGTGTGTTGTATACAGGATTCTTTTAAATTTTACATTTATCAAGCACAGACTTATCCTACAATTTAATTTCGAATCGTAGCTACATTTAGTAAGATAAACTTATAACTCGATTTTCTCGCATAAATAGGTTATTACTAGATTCACAACTTCTTCAAATTAAAGCATTTCCTTTTAGATGTCTGTCCTAACCTTTCGATATCCATACCCCATAAATAATTTATTGGATTTAGATCAGCTGATCTTCCTGGCCATTCCACTGGTCTTCTCCCAATTGAATGCCCTGAGAAACATTTCTCCGAAAACTGTTGTGAAAGTATAACAAGTTGAGAATGGACCACCTTGTTGAAAGGTTAATTTGTCTTCTGAAAGATTATTATTGTAGCGCAATCAGTACAATGCATGACATTTATTCATTAGATTGTAGTTTTGTAGATTATTTAATGAGTCGTAGACGCCTTTGGCCTCAGCGCTGCGACCCCAATGGATCTTTTTTGCATGGCTCTTGTTTTCTAATAGTTGCCCACAATGTTCGCACCTTTCATATAGCCTACTATCGTTTTGGGGGCTATTTAACCTATTTCCTGGGGTGTTAAAGTCACCCCTTCAAGGTATTTGAGCCTTTTGCAAAACTGAGCCATACATTTGCATAGCAAATGTTCTGTTGTTTCTGCTGCTCTAGTACAGTATCTGCAGTTTTCACTATGCACCTTATCCATCTTCATAAGGTGATACCTTACTGGGGGGTGCCCTGTGAAATGTCCTGTTTATTTCAAGAAACAGTTCTGTTGATATGGTGATGAACTGTTTTGCCTACCTTAAATCTGGCAGATTCCTCCAGTATGATAGCATTTGGTTCCTCTCCCAAGTATCAAGTTCATTTCTTACATGGCTTTTTGTTAGTCCACAAAAGGGCTATGTGCAAAGTTGGTGTTTCATTGTTTTTAGTGATTTTTTTTTAAATTCACTAATGAGGAGGTCGCGACTTTCTAATTTTGAAAATATTTCTTCAAATAGCGCGAACTAGGCCTCCTAGAACACATATCCGGGGTCGGTTTATATATATATATATATATATATATATATATATATATATATATATATATATATATATATATATATATATATATATATATATATATGTGTGTGTGTTTGTATGTACGTATGTATGTATCACACCTATAACCCAAAAAATAATAGGTTGATTTGGATCGAATTTGGTAGGTACCTTCCTTTTGCAAGTGGCTTGGATAAGTTCGTTAGCCAGGAAAATCGGCCCAGGTTTTCCCGGAAAATTTTGTGTTTTCTTTCGAAAATTTATATATCTCCGGAAATAATAATGTAATGGCAACCAAATTTGATACGCGTGTTTGTATTATAAGAAGTAAACCATGTACCAAAATTTAGGTCTGTAAGTTAAAAGACAAAAAAGTTATAGGCATTTAAAGAAAACAAAAGTGGGCTTTCCACAAAACGTCAAAGTCGCGATTTGAAACGTCAAAATTGGCAACATTTAGGCAGAGAACCTGAAACGGATACGGGTTGTGTAAAAAAAATTTCGCAAGAAGTGTTCTACAAGCCCTTAAGTTTCAGCTTCAACCTCGCTTGTCCTTCCATTTTACTAAAATCTTTCCAGAACATTCATTTCAAATAGACCCTTTCCATGATGCTTTAGCTTTAGCTTATAGTTTAACGGTCTATAATTTTTAGCTAATATTCGTAGAAAAAATTCAGTAAATAGGAGACCTCGACTTTTGAATTTTGAAAACATTTCTTCAAATAAGTGCAAACTAGGTCCCCTAGAATCCATATCCGGGTTTAGTTTCAGTTTTTATCTGTTTACTTATATGCAGAGTGACACATTTCTACAGTAAAGTTCAATATAATTGTTATACAAGATACAAGAAAAAAATGTATGTTGATTCTAGGGTGCCTTGAGCTGCATCTTATAAAATAATTTTGACAATCAACGGTGGCCCATAAGTCGTTTTTGATACCTACAACTTTTTTTTCGAACATCCCTTATATTTTTGCATTTTTCTTCAAACTGTGCAAAAAAACGAGACGCAGTAAGTGCGTTTTGGCAGCTAATTTTCATTAAATGCTTCAAATTTCTATAACTCAATTTGCTAATAAATACACTTGGAGAACCCAAATCACCACAACACATCTTTTTAAAGACCTGACGATCGTTTCACTAACAAAGTTAGCGTCATCAGAGGATGAAAAATTATAGTTTCTACTACAACACCATCTATTTATATTGCTACTTATGTAAAGAACGATACCGGGAGGGAGATTTAAATCGCAGGCACATTTTGTGTGTATTGTATCTTTATTGCCGGACGAGGTTATTCAACTTCCTTTATTGCTTTACCTGATTCAAAGACAGATCGCAAACAGAGGCGCGGCTCGATTTAAGGAACTTCTGTTTTTTATTGCTCTAGAAATATAAATACTCTCATAAGCATCAAGCATCACTTGCTGTCTAACATTATTGATAAGTTTCAGATTTTCCTTATGAACGTGGTGGTTATTGTTATTATCCCAAATACGTTGTACCACACATGACTAGTCTACACTACTGTATCTCAGATGTGCCAGATGTTCACGAAATCTAGTCCCTATGGTTCTCTTAGTCTGCACAACGTATTTAAAATTACAATCTTTACAACGTATCTCATAGATACCCGGCATTTCAGTGGCTTTATTTTGTCTTTCGTATTACCTAATTTTTTTTATTAAGTTTTCTGCAAATTGGCTTTCTTATAAATGCTCTCAAGACCCCTTGTGATACGCGATTCAAAAGGTAGGCAAACAATTTTTTTTCTTTATTTTATCTTTCCTGAATGTCGTGCATTCCGCTATTTTCTTTGTTCTGTGTCTATTAATTAATGTTTCCGCTAAGCAATCCGAATATCTTATATTATTATATTTATTATATTTAGCCACGTTTTTGATGTACTCTAATTGTATACTATATCTATTCTTACTTAAGGGAAAATTTATCAATCTACTAAGAAATCTAAACCGGTCGTTTTTTTTTTTTGCAAACGTATGGTGTGAGTCATTTGGAATGTAACTTAGAGTGCTGGTTTCCTTCCTGTAGACATCGAATTCAAGAGAGTCATTATTTTTGCCTGCGATTTGAATTTCCCTCTCCGTATCGTTCTGCACCTAAGAAGCAATATAAATAGCTGGTGTTGTAGTAGAAATAAGTTAGAATTTTTCATCATCTGATGAAACTTTGTTACTGAAACTATCGTCAGGTCTTTAAAAAGATGTGTTGTAGTGATTTACGTTCTGAAAGTGTACTTATCAGTGCTCATCACAGGTTCCGATATTCATTTACACAATTTGTTATTAACCTAAGGTTCGTTGGCTAGCAAACTAGTTTTCTCGGAAACGTAAGTTTATGATCGGAAAATTTTTGTACATTTTCAAACAATATGTTATATTGGTAAAACATGGTACATTGTTTCTACTATATAGGTTATACCGGTAACCAGATTGATGCCTGTTTGCATTAAAGAGACATATTTGCTATTAGAAACATTTTTATGAAAATTCACTTCCATAATGTACTGGAGTGTACAGACCTTTTTCTTCTGAATTATAATTAGAATTAATCAAGCACTAATCATAGAGAAGCAAACATTTTTACAACTAAGTCATCCCTTGATGAAGCCAACCTTGTAGGTAAGATTATCTTCAGGCGTAAAAGAACATGGTTATGAAGTGGGTTTTACCAAAGTGTACTTGATAGCAAACATTGTTAAATTTGTAATCTCAAATATAGTTCTTATGAAAGTAGTCCACAACACATTAAAAAAACTGACGATCGTTTCACTAACCAAGTTAGCCTCATCAGAGGAGGAATAAATTAACCTCTGATGACGCTAATTTGGTTAGTGAAACGAACGTGTTTTTTTTAATGTGTTGTGGTGATTTGGGCTCTCCAGTGTGCTTATCAGTGCTCATCACAGGTTCCAATCTTCACTTAGTTTTTTTTTAAGAAGGTAAATTGTGCCTTTGCTTCAGAAGTTACATTATGTAATTTGTTGATAAAAATATATAGATAATAAATAAGTAGAAAATATTAAGTACTCGCCATTCGACACAGCTATCAGGTCCACTAATAATTGCAAAAGGGTCGTACGGTATACTCTCGTGTGCGGATTATCGGTGCTAACAAATTGACCAAAATTTCAAATCAGGAATAGATCGAAATTTTAATTTTTTTGTTTCCTCTCGCATAAATATAATAAATATCCCTCATAAAAACCAATGAGCACCTAAGAACGGGCCTATTATAATTACTACATTGCATAAATCATGAGAAAATAAAACTGAAATGTGTTAGAACCTGTAGTGTAGTAGTATTTATGTAGAAGCAGAATGAACTGTCACAGATTGCTTATTCTGTTAGATAAATTCTTATTTATCTCCCAACTTGCCACTACAATAGGAACACTGAGAAGGGTCCATATTCGGGAATGTTTATGTTAAGGTGATAAATTTTAATTGTCCCATTCTTTTCACACTTGATCTTATTCGTCATTGAATGAGCGGCACAGTAGAAAGGCACAAGATAAACATTTCCTGAGACAGACACAGATGTAATACATTGTGCATGTATGTGGATCTATATATATATATATATATATATATATATATATATATATATATATATATATATATATATATATATATATTTGGAAAGCCATAACTTGTTTGTAGTGGACTCTAAACTTAAATATATTAAAGCGTCTTTTTTTTATTTGATATTTTTGACCCATATAAAAAAAAGAATCTACACATTTATCACTTAAAAATAGCATACTTAGCTGTTTATTTGTTGTTTCTATGAACAGTAGTTTGCAAATACTTTAAAGTTAAAAATCAATAAGTTTCCGATTTATGGGCAAAGTATATTAAAAAATAAATTTTAAAATTGGCATTTTAATATGGATGATGAAGTGGCTTAAAAGCATAAGAGTTTTAGAAGCCTAAATACAGGCAACTGAGAAGTGGCACCACTTATTTTTTAAATTTTGATACAATTGGAACAGATTGGCAGATAGAGTTTTTAAGTTGAAAAACTGTAAATTATCAGTTGAATCTTGTTTTATTTTCAGATAATTTTATTTATATCATTATAAGGTTTCATTTCAAACTAACTTACTTTTATATAACTGCCAGCCCTAAACCAAGCTTAATATAATGTAAAGTCACCAATAGCTGACACCTTAAGTGCGGTTATTCATTTTTCTGATTATTTTAACACCGATTTAATCTTGGGGACAAACCACTGATCCACTTATAGACGAATATTTGGTGAACAAGATTACTACTCCATATTGGCATAAAATAGTTAATTTCTTAATTTTGTTGTATATTTTTCAATACCTCTCACCATAAAAAAAAACGAATCGCACCCAAAACTGTCAATGTACCCATACCCAATAAAGAGGGATAATTGTCAGTTTAGAATTAGTGAATTAAAAGTCACTAACTTAATATGAATCTTTATCTTTATAGAAACATCAATTCACCGAAAACGACACTTCAGACACCCTAAAATAACCCCTCCTAAATTTTCGTTGCAATGTCCTCATTTTATTTTCATTTATTCTCCTCATTTTTTCAATAAATAGACAAGTCTAAACGAGAAACCACTTTAGCTATTCTCTCTTTTCTCTTCTTTTTGTTACTCTTGTGTTCCTGTGCTTATCTTTCGACCTAAATAGTATTCCTGTGAAAAGACTTTGAATTAAAGTGGCTTATTTGGTTCTTTTTTGTCTTATGTTGACGTCTGAGGTGTAACACTTTTGTACTGTTAATAACAATTCCATCTTACTTTTTCAAGAATGGCTACAATCATTTCTTTTACAATTTCTGCACATTATTTTTTGATCATCATATTAATCAGTCACTATATGATCCTGTTTACATTTTTCAAAGTTTTGTGTACCTTGTCTTGCCTTCTGCCTTCTTCCAAAGTAAATAAATTGATTTTTACCCATTTCTTTCTCAAGAAACTGAATTTTCAACATTTCAGTTGATATTTCTGGTTCATCAGAGTTGTTTTTAGAATACCCCTAAAAAAGTTTCCATAGTTTATGGAATTTTGTGTGGTGAATATATTCACAAGTTCGAAAACCTCTTTTTAATCTCCTTTAATAATTTTTTGTTTTACATGAATGCACAGGTCTTTTCCATTTTTGCTTTATGGCTTGAAAACAGCCCCATCAGTGGGTTGCAGATGTAGTTAGCATTTGGAAATAACACAACCAAATTATACTATTTTTATTATAAAACTTGCTTAATGTATATGTGTAATGGCTGGAATGTCCATCAAGAAAGGGAACGATTGGTAACTTTATATGATTTACTATTAGAAATGGATGAAAATTATTTGAAGTGGATTCAAAAGAAATTTTTGTCATCCAGCTAGATTCACTGTGTCATACCTTCTAACTTGCTCGAATTTATTATTTTAAATGACCACTGCCTATATGAAAAAGTAACCATACGAGGATCTAGCATTCCTGCTGCATTAGTGATGATTAATGTGGCCCCAAATTCTTTTTCATCATTGTTGGTGAAATAGCACTCAGCTTTTTCACCTTTTTGTGTTTCAGGTTGTAAAAATATTGCTGTCTCGTTTAAGTTCCATCTTCTTGTCGGATCATTCAAAATGTCCAGGGCATTCTCTCCTAGAATTCTTTGAAGCAATTTCTGCTTTTCCTTGCTCACAGCTCCACTGACTTGAGTTAAATTATATTTGAGCATCAGTGAAACTTTGAGGTGTTTTTGTTGTTGACGAAAGTATTTTTCGGTTGCGTTTTGTTTTACATATAACTGACTATAATAATTGTGCCTCGGTGTTTGGAAAACCTCTATCTACAATATTGAATCTCCAGGTGACTAATATATTTTCTTGTTGAAAAACAAAAAGTTTTAAGATTCTATTTTCATTTCTTCTGGGTAGCACGCATTTACTGTATATACAAGTGTTTTGGGGACTTCAAACGTTTGTGCACTCGCTTTTACTGGCATTTGCTTGCTTTTAATTGCCTCCAAGGTTTTTACCTTTGAAGACTGATGATATTTTAAATTTTTCTTCTTGGTGGTTGGCATCATTTCTAAAAACAAAATGAAGTGTTAAGATCAGTAGTTGACTGTCAACATCCAATACCTGACAGCGTATGTCAGTTATTGGTAAGGTTTGAATTTGCAACTGCCTGTCAATAGATACTACAACAGTGAATGTTACTGTTCTTAAAATATCACCATTTATTTATGTACAAGCATCAACAAGTTTTACTTTAAATATTCTTTTTTTTTTGTTGGGTGTCAGGTAAATCTCACAAGCACAAGTCCATGGGTGTCAGATCCAGTAAACTGGGGTGGAATTTTTGATATTAATATGGCATACTGTGAAATTTTTTATTTGTATACAGATTATATTTTCATTTTGCAGTATACATGTCTGGTGAAATTATATGCAAAATGATTGTAATAGTAATAGTTGTTTATTGTACCTAACAAATTTGTACAAAAGGATTAGGTACAAAATTTTTTGTACCTTCTCTTTATTTTCTGCTGTCAAACATGGACGATATACTAAATCACCAGTAAGTGAAGTGACAACATCACAGATCCTGTTAATAATAATTTTGTTTGTGGGTGTAAAAGGGATTTCAGTGATTAAATTTGCTTCAGGCTACCATATGCTGCCCTAGTAATTTCTGACACCTACTCTGTAAATCTGCACCTACTGTCTAAGCTAGATCCTAAATTTTGCAATATCTTACCTACTAATATGGTCTGACCATTAATAGAGATACCATTCGTGTCACGACCAACCCTAATACCTTCCCAAACTGAATACCAGTTGTTTCTCTTGCATTCCGCATTAACGAATTCATTGTTGTCCACAACCTCTCCAAATGCAAATCATGACTGATTTCTTAAAACACCCTATCTCCTGGTTTGTAGCTCGGTTAATGTTGAAACTATCAATTGCATGGACAACTAGCAAAATGAGTGCAGTAAGTTGACCAGGGTCACCTGCTTTTATAAAATCTTTTGCGATTTTTATCAAACCTGTAGAGGGTCCATGCTCTTTACGGAAACCAGACTGTTCTTTTCATATATTATTTTCATTCTGATAGTGAACTAATTGTGTCTGTACAAGTGATTCAGCTATTTTCAAGATCAGGATTTATGCAAGTGCATTTGAAGTATTTGAAATCCAAAACTTCATGAATTTTCACCATTGGATTCACCTTACTTTCCACCTCACAAGTATCATTCCCATCACAAATGAGGATGGGATCAGCTATCCATGAAGTGCATGTCTGTAGCATAATCCCTGTAAGCTCATCATAGCCAGCTAGGCTGTCTTATGACATCCTCAACATCTGGTAAAACAAACAAAAAAGAATTTTTCCCTTTTAAACTATTGTTAAAAAATTCGATATACTCTTGATCAGCAGACAAAGTTGGTACTGAATTTACGAAGTAATTGTTGATGTTTTCGGCATCTCGAAAATTTTGGATGAAATTACGTGCTGACGATATTCCAATTTTAAAGGCTAATCTATAAGATTTTATAGCTGTGCGTTATATCAGTATTAAAAAAATCCATATCAAGAAGCTCATTTATACTTTCTTCAGTTACATAAATTCTCATTAAGTAATGTTAGAATAAATATATGTTATAAGGACATTATTAATTAGCATTTGATCTCCTTTTGTATGAAAATTCACTAAAGTTTGTTTAATTTACAAATACTGCTACAGTAGCGGCTTTTAGATTCATTCTTTCTATTCCTAAAACTTACGACTCATCAAACCAAAGATTGTTGATTGAAATATTTTACAGGATTCCCACTCGTCTGGAAAACCAGGAAAAGTCAGGGAATTTATCGAAGGAAAAATTTTGTCAGGGAAACATGAGAAAAATTGTGAAAATTGAAAGTCATGGAATTTTTGTGTGTGTCAGAGAAAAATTATTTGTTTCTGTTTTATGATAAATAAATAAAACACAATGATGAGTGCATATTTGTATAAGTAGCTTTTTCGTTTATTTGTAAGGAAAATTGGGATTGTTTTATAAATTTAATTTTAGGTAAGTGTGTTTTCTGCCATGAGGCGAAGAGCTACTGTTTTCTGTAGTAGTGTGTTACACATTTTTGGGGTAGATTGTGAATATCAAAGTCAGGGAGATAGGTTTTGGCATGTCAGGGAAATCAGGGAAAAGTCAAGAGAAATTGATATGGTGTTTTTAGTGGGAACCCTGTTTCAAGTACAAAGATTGGTGGAATAGTTTTTAAGTTTTGTACATACTGAAACGTAACAACTACTGTCAGTATCATGTACCATGTGATTTTGGAATGTAAAATATCCGTTCCCTGCATACAAAAGCAGGAGTTTGGTAAAATCTCCAGGTTGGTAAGGTAAAACTACTAACTGGCATCAGCTCTTGGCCTTAGTCGTGTAAATATACCAACGTTGAAGAAATAAAACGAACAAATTTGAATATGAGTAGGTAAACTATTAAAAAACTAAAATGCAGTAACATGTTGAATGTATGTTGGATTATAAAATTAGTATATAGATCGAATGTATGAAAACTTTACACTCGGATTTGGAAATAAAACAGAACCATGTGATTGAGAGCCAACGTGGTTTTGTGAGCAAATAGGCTAATGTCGGGTTGTCAACTTTGACATGTCTTATTTCGATGTGGGTTCACCTCCCAGTCAGAGCAAAATTAATTTGTTGTGTTTAAGAATTGATTCAGATATCACCATTGCATCCAGTACTGTTCATCCTTAAAAAATATCTATGTGGTTACTTTTAATTTATGCAGTTTTTCTACACATGTTCAATGCATTATATACATTCATTTGCTTATGTCAAATATGAAATGCTAAGCAACATTTGATTTAATCACAGGATATAAAGATAATCTTTATTTAAAGTGTTGCACACACTCGAAATAAAATTATCTATTTTAAAAATTCTACACTTTTCAGTGATTACAATTGCATTAGGCTTTATATGAATGCAACATTTAAAAGTCATTTTAATAATTCAACTAAATATTTTATATAGGAGTTGCATTTTTTTGTGTTATGTGATTACAGTTGTTTGATAATGCCTAGATATTTGTTTTCATATATTCATTGAGATTTTAAATGAACTGTAAATATTTAGGTGCCTCTCTTAAGATTAAGAACATTTGTGGTCTCAAACTTTGTATCTGTGATATGCATTTTACTAATAAATTTATTTATTTTTAAGATTTTAGCTTGTTTCTTTGTTCCATTAAGTTATTTCCCTAGAATGTTCTAACATATTTTTCTGCTACAGTGTCAACTGAACGAAGTAAAAAGTGCCCAAGCTCCAGCAAACTCATCTTTACGTTCTGCGATGCTTGATCCTGCTGTGAACTGTATACTTCAACAATTGCGTGCAGAACTTCAAGCTACAAAATCGAAACTAGAAGACACCCAGAATGAGCTTAATGCATGGAAATTTACCCCCGACTCCAACACAGGTAAAAGGTTGATGGCGAAATGTCGTCTCTTATATCAAGAAAATGAAGAGCTCGGAAAGATAACAAGTTCCGGTCGCATAGCGAAGTTAGAGAGTGATCTAGCATTACAGAAAAGCTTCTCAGAAGAGGTAAGGCAATCTCAGAATGAACTCGATTCGTTCTTGGCTGATTTAGATGAGGACGTAGAAGGAATGCAGAGCACGATACTGTTTTTGCAACAGCAGTTGCGAAGGACTAAGGAGGATGCCCAAAGCCTCGAAAAACAGAACAGTGCTCTGTTAAAGATGACAAACGGCGGGGCTAGGGCTAATGGTGACAGTGTGTGTGAACAGGAACGGACGGACTCGGAATCAGAAGGGGAGCGGACTCGTGTGAAACGTGTTAGGAGATCATCCGTACTGAGTATTGACTACAATGAGGACGATACTTTGTTGATAAACACGAACGGTGATGTGGCCATGTCTTCTGATCCTGAGTAGTGATACCTCATCGGCTGTAAAAGCGATAGCTGAGTTATCCAGTGATTTATTTCTATCTTGGTTTTTCTTATGTGAAAATACCGTTTTTTTAACGTTTTGACAAATTGATATTTCAGTCTGTCTTGTTTAATTTGTGGATATTTTAACTATTTAATTAGTCTTTAAGAGGTTATAATTGTTTTAAAGTTGTTTTATTTTAAAGGCCTTGTGTGTATTACTTTACTAAGATGATTAGTAAAATTTTAGCCTTGTTATTTATATCTAAAATTTTGATTTTTGACAATCACTACAAGTAACTGTAATACATCGGGGATGCCTAAAACAATCTCCTTTATTATTGTTATTAATTTAAAAGTGAAATTAGCCGAAGGTTACTGCGAAAAATAGATATTTATTCAACATTATAATTGATACAGACTTTTCAAGTTAACTTATATACAAAAAACAAAGATAAACTGATGGTGAGAAGTTTTAAAATCTTTAACTAACCTTTCTGGTCTGAATTTTGTTCTGAAAGAGAAAAAAAGAATATTTTCACTAAAAATGGTATATTTTGGGTACAAAGAAACGTGAAAACACATTTTATGACAAAAATATTGGTTTAATTCCAGTTTGACACATCCGGCAACTAAAGTAATCAACCTAGACGAAATGGCAAAATAATGAAATCTCTCAGAAATGAAAATGTAAAAAACAATGAATGATCTTTGTAATACACAGATAAGTGTCACATTTTATAAATCTGAAATAGGTTTTCATGCCACAGTGCGGCTTTTACACCTTGATATCTTCCATTGGAAAATGTCTAATATTGCCACGTCGCATATCAAATCGCGGAATTGGTTTTGTTGGCCCTCGCTTTATTTTTTCATCACTGTCAATCAATTGAATTACCAGAAGATGGTCTTCCATGTTTGTTTCGATTACATGCTTTGTCTATCATACACAGAGCTTCTACTACTTCACTTCGAAAATTAAGTTTATCTGCAATTTCATTCGTACTCATGCTTTGTGCAGGTCGTCGGGATACCTTATCCAGACGCCCACCAAAGAAACATCTATGAAATTGAAAAAAAAGGTGTAGGTATCACTTTTTGGATCGGATATGAATCTTGTGATAAGATATTTGCCCATCTAAAACGTCAACGCGCTCCATGAAGGTATTATATTGACTAACAATATTTGGGACGACAAGCATCAATTCGGGCATTGTCTTTCTTTGGAAAACGTTTTATAGTGTCAGTGGGTTGAGCTCCGCAGAAGGTGCTGGCAAGAACGACAGCCTTGTTTTTTTTTTGTTCCCTCAGGGCTCGTCCGCGGCCTTGCCGCCCCGATAGCACCGCAACCCTTGGTTGATTGTGCATGACAGCCTTGTTATCATACCACTTAACAATTCTTACTTTCAAATTGTCTACTTGACTATATTATTCTTCGTAGCTCCCTCTGCCTCTCATTGTTAGTGATGTCATTTGATAGTTCAATCCCGGAAATTCTGTTTGCCCTTTTGGTGCCAATGGATCCTATTCCACTAATATGTAGCTGTATCATTAGAGGTGGAAAAGAAAACTAATTATCAAAATACAATAATTGATTTCTTTTGCCTCAAAATTATATGTGAGTTCTTTTTCATCACAAAGGAAGAATATCTTATATCCCCATTTATTAGTTTTTTTGGGATCATATTGTTTCAAAGATGAATGACTGGAAAGGGTACCATCTGTTTGAAAAATACACATCATTTGATGCAATAGTTTCATTCCTTTGAATTTTTCCCATAAGTGGGTAACAAGTGGCCTAAGTTTGAATAATTTATCTCTTTCTGTAGTTCTCACATCATTTTTATTATTGTTGATATGGAGATTTCTTTTTATATTTTCCCACCTGCTGCCCAATACATTATACTTCACGAGAGCCCAAAAATCGACATGTAGATTACAGTTCCTAAACAGATCTTCAATTATTCTTCTAGGTTTGGTGGTTTGTTGAGGTCCTTCTGTAAAATATACCTGTTACTTTCGAAAACAATATGTTTCAGGATGGCATGATCAAAATAGTGGGTTTTCCTATCTCAGGTTAATCATCCTGTTCTTCCAGAATGAATTCTGGGATTTGCAGTTGTGGGGACTGCTAAAGCCTGGACGGGAACATTTGAAGATGATGAATCAGTTTCTTCTTCTGAGGAAGAATTTTCATCTAGCTAGTCTGTAATCAGGCTCTTCATCGCTGTAATCAAAGTTTTCATCTTCACTCTCACTAGGAGGATAAGCAACAATTTCTTCGTCCATTGTCTCACCAATCTATCTGAAAAAGATCAGAAACATTTATTTCACAGAAATGCCCAGTGTTCCCATTCAGAAACAAACTATATTTACACAATGCTTGCATGTTCCAATATAGGGACAAACTGATTTTCACTCGTTCTAAGCAATGAAATAAAACTTCACAAGATGAAACATGTGTAATAGGCACTATATAAAGTAACAAATCATCTATAAACGTTTGAATGAGCCTTTTACTAACTTTTCAATTAGTGTTTTTAAGCTAAACAGAAACAAAGGTTACACTGTCAAATCAAATTGACAGTAGTTGTATACTTGAGTCGTCTGTTCATAGATGGCGCCAAGCATCATTAGAACTGACTAAATGTGTGTGCCTGATCTGGAACAACAGGTCATTAAGTGTAGAACATTTTGTATGCTATATTATTTACTTTTGGGCCACAAAATTAGGTATGTTCCTAATTTGACCCATTCAGCTAAAAGAGGTTAAAAAAAAAAGTAAAACCAGATGTCTTGTTTCTACATCTGTTAATCCAACATATCAATAAGCACACTTGGAGAAACACAATCACCACAACAAATCTTTTAAAGACCTAACAATCGTTTCGCTAACCACGTTAGCTTCATCAGATGATGAAAAATTCTAGCCAACGTGGTTAGCAAAAAGTTCGTTAGGTCTTTAAAAGATGTGTTATGGTGATTGGTTTTCTCCAAGTGTGCTTATAAGTGCTCATCACAGGTTCCAACCTTCACTTAGTCGAGATATCAATATTGAAATAATATAAAAAATAACAGTTTTCAATTTTGTTAATAGTAATACACTTGAGAGTTTTTGCTTATGTCAATGTCACTTGTGGTGAAACTGCAGCCAATACAAACTGATATTTCATGTGAATGCTAAAATCTCAGCTATAACCAGTATCAGTATAAGTTAAAATACATTTCTGTTTGACTTAAGGGGGCGCTATCATGGAATTATTTGCTTCCCTGAAGATCTTAGCCTCCCTCCGGGTTTGTCTGGACCCGTTTGTTCGAACCTCTGAAATAGTATGTCTAAGGTTCACAGTCGAACTTCTTAGAAATTTAAAATCGAACATCGAACTACCCAAAATTGTTCAGTGTTCATATATCATTTCCTTAAACACAAAATTTAGGAATATTCTACCATACAATATTTGATATGTGAAAGATTCCCATTCTTTTAACAAAAAGGAAAAATTCGGCTAATTTGCAGGTTGATTGGGTGAAAATGCCTTCTGGTGCTGATCGTTTTGGCTCATGTTGAAATAAATCATGTTGAAACCAGTGTTTTCCAAAGTCAATCTGCAATTATTCTCATAAATGCTGAAAATTTACGTTACCGATCGCTTTCGAACACCGCTATGATATATAAGAAAAATAATTCTGTTATTGATAAATGGCTCCGTCGTGTCTCAATGTGCCCACCAACTGTCAAAAATATGCATGAGTGAAATCTCCTAAAATTATGCTATCCACTCAATGAGACCGATAACGAGTTTAAAGCGCCGCTACCGAGTTAACGGGGCCGTAACTTCGCTATCTTTGGCAGCATTCAATGCCTGTAAAGTTAAATTTCGAAGTATTTTTGAGCAACGAACTTCGAACTATTTTGGAGAATTACATATTTCAAACTTCAACATCGCTAGTGCGAACATATTTTCGAACCGAAGGTTTTCGAAGCTTCGCACACCTCTAATATATATATATATATATATATATATATATATATATATATATATATATATATATATATATATATATATATATATATATATATATATATATATATATATATATATAATTATTATTATTATTATTATTATGTTTAGAAACACGTTCATGTTTATGAACACAAGATAAACTTGTATATTATCAACAACAAAACGTATAAATATTCAATATTAAAATTTCATAGAATCATAGTGCAATGGCATCACAATTGGTGGACAATGAGACAAAATTTTTTAGAGTTACATGTTTCCAAAAGTCAAACATTTTGGGTCAGGATACAGCGCTGCATTCAGTCACACTAAAAAGATATTTGATTTGTGTGTTTGTGTGTGTCTCAATTACTGGCTTCAGGGATGGAATTCACTAACCACAGACTTTAGTATATATGTAATTGCTCATTCTATATATATATATATATATATATATATATATATATATATATATATATATATATATATATATATATATATATATATATATATATATATATATATTGTAATTATTCATTCCATTTCTATTTTTCAATATTTAATTTATAAACTGTGACATATGACAAGATTTTACTTCTGGGGGTATAATTTCACAGAATCCTCGATTAATTTTGTATTAGCTCATCTGGTTCTAGGATTAGTAAAAATAAAATTATCAAGTGTTATGTATCATGTGATGTTTTTCAGACTTATCTTCAGTGCACCATGTCAGATCCTCCAGCTTTGTCACTGTTGTGACAATATCTCCATTTTCTGTTAAACTAAACAACTTTCAGTTTTAGAAATATCCATCCATTCTCAAATGTTTCTTAGCCATTAATTTAAATGAGATGTTAGTTTTCTATATTCTTTTTCTCATAACACATCTAAGATAGGCAGCTTTTTTAACTTTTATATTATTTAAAGGTTCTTGGTTAATCTAGCTGATATGTGATACATTATTTTTTCTTAAAATCCATGGTATTTTTAGCATTTGGTATGCAATTTAGAAATATACCTTGATACCTGGATGATTTTGAGATTTAATTAATATCACAGCCCACTAAGTTCTTATAATCAATTTCGTCTTTTAGATCAAATTCACTCTAAGCAAAAATGCAAGCAAACCTCATTGGTCGATAAGGTGGATTATGTTCGCTTTTGGTATTCACTGCTGAAGAATATCTCTACACCTCGGGAGCTCCTCAAGATTTGATTGATATTGCATTCCACTACGTTGCTGTCATCACTTTTGTCTTTGAGGTCAAATTAGGCTCTTAACTACATTGTTTTTGTACAAAACGAAGACTTTGATGGTCAAGTAGTTGGGTTATGCAAATTTTTGTTATGCAATTCAGAAGAACATCTTAACACCTCTGAATGTTTTAGAGATTTCATTAATATCGCAGCCTACTACGTTTATATCATCAAATTTTTTTTTTTATTTTTTTTTATTATTATATTTTTCTTAATATTGATCAACGTGGAAGGTTTATGCTGATTTTTGGTATTCCATTCTAAAAAACATCTCTATACCCCGTCGCATTTTTGAGATTTTTTTGATATCACATTTGGCTACGTTGCTGTGAGCAAATTTGCCTCGTAACTCTCTCGCAAAACGCGCATCTCAATAGTCTAGGATATGGGTCGGGTGAATTTTGAGGATGCAGTTGAGAAACCTTCAATACTTCGGGACGTTTCTAAGATTTTGTTGATATCACAGCCTACTAGGTCGATATCATTAATTACACCCTGTATCTTGTAGCATGTAAGTGCAAATTTTGTTATTGTCTACCCACTGTATTGGTGTCACACCCATTGTCAATAAGTATAGACCATATACTAGTTTTTGGAAAACTTAAAAAAATTCAATTCAACTGATGTTCAAGAACATTATTACATTTTTTTTACCAATTTTCCCGATAAGGTCAACTTCTCGTTGATCCGCTCGGGAATTGAACCCGGGACCTCTCGCTTAGCAGGCTGCAACCTCTATAACTTTCATTGTTGCTAAATGAAAATTTTATTATATAAAGTCTTAAATGTGGTTTTATTGTTACAAATCTATCGATCACTTTTCTTCACTTCCGATTGGGATGCTGTTGTATCCTGGTAAGCAATTAAGATGAATATCGGTCAATTTTGGACGATACAATTTTTAAAATAATTTTTGATAGTTTTTGTTTGGTGGAAGATAATTCTGCTAGTGCAGAAGTTACAGGAAAAAAACGGGGAATAAATTCCAGTGTTCACTTCTGTAACATCATATTCAAGTACTCCGAATAGTGTGTGCCCACATAATTAAATTTATTCCATAAATCAAGAGTGACATTTATTAAAATAAGTTTTGATGATAGAAGGAGTTTAGGTGGAGGTTAACGGAATTTGTGTCAATACAACCACAAGCATAGTCGATATAATTAATTACACCCTGTATCTTGTAGCATGTAAGTGCAAATTTTGTTATTGTCTACCAATCAGAAGCCCCAAAAAACATTTGTCAACCTGTGAAAATTAGAGCAGACTCAGTGAACTTGATTTTGAGCTACAAACGATCAACCCATCCAAAGTTTAAGGTGTTCCACTTCAATTGACACGTAATTTATTTCGATTCAGGTTTGCTTCACACGGAGCAAATAAATTTGTTCTCTTTGAAAACAGACTGAAAATATCATACCCTACTTCCTTTCTTAATTTCACTAATGACCTGAGATATATATATATATATATATATATATATATATATATATATATATATATATATATATATATATATATATATATATATATATATATATATATATATATATATATATATATATATATATATATGTATGTATGTATGTATGTATGTATGTATGGATATGTATTTCACACATCTGTTTAATATCATGTGGAGCCATGAGTTTTTTGGTCTTTTATTACATAATTAGATTTTAACACGCATCAAATTAAAATCATATATTTCAGGGGGGGAAGTTATAATGTCAGTTGTGTAAAATCAATGTTAATAATGTCATTTCTGTGATACAAAAGAAGCAAAGATAGGCTTCAAGTGAAAGACAGTGAATTGTTGGCTGGTTTCTGATGAAGTATGTTAAAATAAGATAAACCCTTTGTAAACTTCACACGAATGTGGTATAATAATATGAAGCTCATACACAATGTCTTGGTGTCACACCTATTGTCAATAAGTATAGACCATGTACTAGTTTTTAAAAAGCTTAAAAAATATCTCAAGTTTTGACAAATCCCTGTGCTTTATTGATTCTTCTGGGATATTTATAGGGTTTGTTCAATCTGAAAAATGTTCGGTTACTAATTCCCTTATGCGAGTGTCTGTTTATATTTTATCTATGGACTGTTTTAAGTTCCTTTTTAATGAATATTGGCAGCTTCATTTTTCATCAATGTTAGGTTACTTTTACTAGGTAACAAAATTAATGCAGCTTTTATTTAATATTTTTTTTCTCTTTAGGTGTAAACAAAATGTGTTGAAGATTTTTTTAGTCTCTTTTGTTTATGTTTAAGGACCTCACAATAATTTCTATAATCTTCATATTTGGTTTTCAGCTTCTTAACTTATGCTGCCATACAGCATACAGATTGAAGTACTACTTGCTACACGTATTTTCTGAAGTGAGGCAAACCAAATAGTATTACTGATCATTCAAAATGATCTTATGGCCAAAATGTTGTGTTGCAAATTTGTGTTCACCCGACAGATTATTTTTGAAACCATGTTGCAAACAAAACAGAATGAAGCAAATACATGTAACAACATCTCAAGAAGTATCTTCAAAAATTGCTATTTTATTCAAGGTATTTCACAATTAGAGTCGGTTGTTGTTTGTCAAATATCTTGTATAATAAACCTAAAATTATTTGGAAGATGATGTGCGAAAACAATTAACTATTGTTTTAAAGTTAAGATTGATATAATGAACTTTTGAAAACATGTTGCTTGAAAAAGTATTTATGGAGCTGATTTTGGACTAAATTAGAAAACTGTCGCTACATATTATCGTCATTTTGGCAGATGAATATTGGGAATAGGATCTCACTTTAAATTATGCTTTAATACAAATATAAGTTAATGCTTCTTTGATGGCCTATTGTAAAATTAATGTAAATAGATAAATACATAAATAAAAAAAAAGGTTAACAGTTTTGAAAACAACACCCAATGTTCGCCCTCCTTGTGATGTATATTGGAGTTTACACATGGCATGATTGCTTGAAATGCTCTTTTCGCCAATTCCTCATCTCTAACTTATACACCATCAGTTAAATATGTGGTCATACCATACACTCTAATCACTTTGCCAATAGTCAAATCAGTTGCACATTAAGATTGCATAACTTTCTCTTAATTTAAAAGATTTATTAGTTAAACATCTATTTTTTCGTCTGCCGTTAAATCGTACAGAATAATGATAAAATCTATTTGCACCATAATAACATATGTTGTAGAATGTCAATTAAGATAATGTTTTAAGTAATGTTAAAATAACATTACATTCTAAATACAAAAACAAAACACATGGCTGCAAAAAAAACAATAACTGATATTAACAACTTATTAAAAATAAAAAGTGCCATATATAAAAGAATAGCATTGATAAACAAATTATAGGTATTAGATCTTTTGACAGAATTAATCATTGTTACATTAATACCCTCTATGAAGGTTCTTCACTTTTTATATAGTTATTTGCTACTTAAGCTTCAGTTCTTAATTAATATAAATTGTTTAAATCATAGCAAATTTTTGAGTGGTACAAATCATTAATTATGATCTACATAAGAATTCAGAGACTTGTACTGTATATTATCATAATTTAAAAACCCCAAACCCTTTAGTCTCATATTCCATAATCAACAAACTTATTTTGACATTTATCCAACTAAGCATTATTTTCACCTCCATTTCGTTAATTTGCTGCTTCAATTCCTACTTCCATTACCCAGATATCTACAAGTTTCATTGTGGAGAATAATAAGTATATCGTTTTTTTATTCTTTTTATTAAGCTCTAAGTAGTCCATAGCAAACAAAACAAGAATATTATAATGAGCATAAGATATATGTGTATTCGAATGAAATAAAAATGTTTTCTTACAGTTATCTCAATATCATTTCTGAACATAAATGTTCAGAAATTCAATTCAACTGATGTTCAACAACATTATTACCCTTTTTTTCATCAATTTTCCCGATAAGGTCAACTTCTCGTTGGTCCGCTCGGTAATTGAACCCGGGACCTCTCGCTTACCAGGCTGCAACCTCTAACTTTCATTGTTGAAATGTTTTATAAAGTCTGGAATGTGGTATATTATTATTTAAACTTTTCTTTACTTCTGATTGGGATGCTGTTGTATCCTGGTAAGCAATTAAGATAAATATCAGTCAATTTTGGACGATACAATTTTTAAAATAATATTTGATAGTTTGTGTTTGCTAGAAGATCATTCGGCTAGTGCAGAAGTTACAGGAAAAAAATGGGGAATAAAATTCCAGTGTTCACTTCTGTAACATCGTATTCAAGTACTCCGAATAGTGTTTGCCCACATAGTTAAATTAATTCCATAAATCAAGAGTGACATTTATTAAAATCAGTTTTGATGGTAGAAGGAGTTTAGGAGGATGTTAATGGAAATTGTGTCAATACAACCACAAGCATAGCTTATTTGTAAGATGCAATGTATAATTTTAATTAGAAAAAAATGGTAAACAGTATGTTCCCCTGTTAACTCAGGTTTTACTAAATTGTATATAGTAGTGTATAACAATAGTCTTTGGAGTTAGAAAATCAAATATTCTACATAATATATTTATGCCCTTAAATCACATGTCTACTTGAACTATAACTAATTATGTCTAGTTTTTTCCTTATTAAAAATATATACTTCTCCCTATTCTCAAATTCGTGTTAGAGGCTAGTTCGGCAAAATGTATTTTCACTTTTTGTTTTGTTTGATAACCTCTAATCCACTAGGATTATTTTTACCTACTGTATTTTATTTCATGTTCTTGTGGAGTTTTAAAGCCTTCTCGAAGCTTTTGAGTCCCGATGCACTGCACTGTGTAGCACTATGATTGAGATTAATGGAGGAGGCATTCAGCCTTTGTCATTGCGACATTTAATATATATTTTAATGTAGTCCCTCTGATACCTTCACTCATGCTTTGGTTCGATCCAGTCACTGAGAACTTATTTGACTGTTGTGATGTCATTTTATATTGAAATCTTTTTTATTTACAATTTTGTGAAGTGGTCACGACATTCTAGATACCTAATCCCAAATCTTCCAGAAGCATAGTGATTTACTATTTCTTGTGCCTTATTGCATTGTTCCTTAAATCAGTACCATTTATATTTTTATCTGGTAAATATGTAATACTGATTAGTTAGTTATATTCACTATAAATATTATCTAACCATGAGGTAACCTCAAGATAAGGTACATTTTTGCATTGTTAGCTTTAAAAGAGTTAACAGCTTTTAATGGCTTTAAGATTTCAGTCATGCCACGTCTGTTAATGAGATCTACTAACCCAATTTTAATTGCACTTGTACGGTGGTGTCAGAAGGCACTAACTCTGACAATATTTCTTTTACCTTTAAACGCCCATTTTGCAGCACCCAACGCTCGAAATCATTAAGGTTATGTTAAATTTCTACACATATTAACATAAAACAAGTTTGGGATGGGCCTTTAAAAGGTGTTGGTTGTTAATTTTATAAAATCTTATAATGCATTGTATCTTGTATGCAAGGAACTTTATATTATTAAGTGAGATCTTTAATTATAAAGACTATAATAAATGCAGAACATGTGTATTAAAAAAAAATGAAACAATTATGACCTCTTGTACTTTTTGAGAAACTTCAAATAACACGGAACCAATTTAATCTGTTTGAGTCATTGGGTAACTTCAGTAGCAAAAGTATCTTCGATGCAAAACATTGGAACTGTTTTTAGTGAGTGAATGATACACTAAAATTACAAATTAGTTAAAAACTGATGAACAGTATATTAAAATGTATATAATGAATATTATAAATTGAACCTTAGCCTATTTGTGGTTATCTGAAATTGTGACGAAAAAGATACAGTTATTGTGCTATATTATCTCGTTGACAAAACTGCAGTGCAGTTTACCTAGGACATTTTAAAAGCAGTGAATATAAAACATAATTTTGACTTGTGTTTTTGATAGGTTGTTTATTTGCATAATGATATGGATATAATTTAAATTAGACACAATTATTATTTATTCACTACTTTTCCTACTTAGATTTCTTTTTGTAAAAAGGTTATTCTTTCATAAGAAGTATGTATACTTCTTGTTCGTATTTTATTATTTAATATGTTTAAAGTTATCTCTGAAGTTGTATAATTTTTTAGCGTTTTTATGTTGCAACTGTACTAAGGTCATGATAATATATAATTATTATGAATTGTGTTTTTATTTTTAAATATAATATGCAGTTTTCTTCTAGATTGATAAATGATTTCCAGAAATTCTCTGTTTATTCTGTTGTCATGTTTTTTATGCAGTCCACAAGATGTTAATATTGAGTTATTTTGTAAACTCCTGTTTGCAACATGAGGTTGGTATAAAATTGTAAATTTTATAAGGTAAAATTAAGTTAATTTTTTTCCATCTATCAGAAAATTGTTACAGGACATTTTGAACTCAAAAAAATGTGTTCTTCGCAATGGGTTCACCAGTCCGAGCAGTTTAGTTACAGTTTCAGTACACAATACTGCCTTCAGGTAAAGCTTCATCAAAATGGTTAAGCAAAAATTATAAAATTATTGGTAAATGTTGAATATAGGGTACAGACAAACTGCACATGTTGGAAATGATGTCACATCACGAGAAATGTGGAACAGTGTTGCCAGATCTAAAAATTTAAAACTAAATTAGGTTACAAATTTACACTTAATGTAATGTTTAGGATTTAAATTGAATATTTACTTCTTTTTAATTAAATGAAAAATATCAGTAAGTCATGATAATAATAATAATTATCATGACAAGGAACGGAAGATAGAAAGGGGATATGTATACCTAATGCCAAAATTGGTAAGTGGAACTTAATAATAATATAAATAATTGTAAAAGTGAACGAGTGTCTCGCTGCAGGAAATAGACTCGAGCACAGGTTTTATTAAATCGTTATAAAAAGACCTTGGTAAAGGTGGAGTGTGGAGTTTAAGCAGAACACTTTCACCTTAACCTCCTGATCATCGGTTTCCAAAAATTAAAACGCTGGTGGAAGGAAAACCATGAGGTAATGTGCACATTATGCTCACATGACCTTGATGTATGCCAGGGTTAATTACCTCCTGGTTTTCCTTCCCCCAATGTTTTAATTAAGCAATGATGGTCAGAAAATGGGGGGAGTGGTGGTGGCTTGCTTAAACTGCATATATCACCTTTACCCAGGTCTTTTTTATAATGATTTAATAAAACTTATGCCCGAGTCTATATCCTGTGGCTTTTGGCCTCTCAGCACTGTGATCCCAATGCATCTTTTGTGCATGACTCTTTTTCCTAACAGTTGCCCAAAAAGTTCAGACTTTTTATGTACTCTAATATCTTTTTGGGGGCTATTTTACTTATTTCATGGGGTGGTCACCCCTCCAAGGATTTAAGCCTTTTGCAGAACTGGGCCATGCAGTCACATATCAAGTGTTCTGTTGTTTCTGCTGCATCGGTGCAGCATATGTAGTTTTTACTGTCCGCCTTGCCCATCTTCATAAGGTGATACCTTACTGGGGAGTGTCCTGTGATTATTCTCAAGACGTTCCTATTCAATCCGAGAAACAATTCAGACTTCTCTGTTGATATAGCGATGAACTGTTTTGCTTGCCTTAAGCCTGGCATTTTGCCCCAGTATGACAGCATTTGGTTCTTCCAAGTATCATGTTCGTTTCTTACGCGAGTTTTTGTTAGTCCACAATAGGGCTTTAGACCTTAGAATGATGTTGTTGCTGCCCTTTTTGCAAGGCTATCTGCTTCCTCATTTCCTTCAATGTCTTGATGTTCTCGTACCCACATCAAAACTACTTTGTTGTTCCTGGCCAGTTGCTTCAAGAATTTTTTACAGTCCCAGGTCAGTTTAGTACTGCGTGACTGTCTGACGGGATGTAGATGTCTCTATTTATGAGTCTACTTGTATGCACTTGTGTACATAGAGGTTTATAGCAAGTATTTCTGCTTTGAAGATGGTGGAAGTGATTCCTAGGGACATGGCAATTCTAAAGTTAGGTCCTCTTATTCCCAGTCCTGCTCCCTCAATTTGTCAAGACCCATTTGTATGCCATAGAGATTAGTTGTTTATTAACCATGCACTGTCTCTATCCCATGCTTGCCGGTCACTTATGACCACGTCGAATGGAATTATGAAGTCTAGTTTGGCTGGCATTTGGTCTGTTGGTTTGGCGAGTGACTCCAGTGGAATAATTTTCAAGAGTTTCTAGTGGCCAACCAAGTCTCCTGGTTGGAATTTGTCTGCTTGAAATAGTCCTGAGACACTTTGTGCTGCTTCCCTAATCACACATATGCGCAATGGAGCAAGATTCATCACCATTGCCTTGATTGCAGCTGTAGGGCATGATGCCATAGCTCCCATTATTCCAAGACAGATCAGCCTCTGCAATTTTTGCAGTTTGCTGTGTTGAGGCTGGTTCTGTTTTTGCCCACCGTACTATAGATGCATATGTAAACATGGGTTGGAACACAGTTTCGTATATCCAGTATACCATCCTGGGATTCAGCCCCCATGTCTTTCCTATGAGTCTATGGCATGTCCAGATTGCGATTAAAGCTCTCAAAAGTGTTTTTTCCAAGTGTGTTCCAATTCAGTTTTTGGTCTAAGAGAATCCGAAGTATTTAACTTCATTGGAAAATTGTATCTGTGTTCCATTCAGAATGGGAGCTTTTAAATTTAGTTTCCTTCTGTTCACGAATCGAACAAGAACTGTCTTATGAGGATTGACATTAAGTCCCTCTGCCTCACACCAGTTATTTACTATATTTAGGGCTGTTTGCATTAGGCTGGATATTACAGCACTGTGCTTGCCCTTTACTTTCATCTGCGTATCCTTGAATTATAAATCCTGTCCTGCTCAGTGTAGTCATAAGCTTATCAGCGAGCGACCACATCAGGGCGATAGCACTCCTCTTGAGCTGTCGTCCTTTTGCTGTCGTCACTGTTGCGTTGTGGCTGTGATAACATGGCTTTTTAGCATTGGCTCAATCCATCTTACAATGGAAAATTCCACTTCTGTTTCTTGTAGGGCCTGTTTGATGGATCGATCGGAGGTGTTGTCAAAGGCACGCCTGTTTTTGTTAAGCAAGTTTCTATTCATTAGCTACAATTTTCTTATATCTTAATATGATAATAAAATGAAATTTCAAACAACTGTTACTTCATTTTTTCAAATTGTACATCTGGTATATTATTGCATATTTGAATTATGAATTTAATTATGGTCTGAAGTATGGCATATTATTTTTGCATCTTAGTTCGTTTTAAATTTCTGCCAAAAAGAGTCCAATTTTTTTTATTTTTGTTGTAATTGATATTAGATAAATAGGATTGTGAATTAACTGTATTCCATTAGGGTTCTAAATTCACATTTGTCTAATTTGAATTTGTATCCCAAAATGTGGGGTATATTCAGTATCGACCCATGATAAAATTCTTTATTAATTGCAAAAAAAGAGTTATAATCATCAAAAACTCACAATTTGGTGTAATTGTTCCATAGCAACCTTGTTAAGGACTGGATTAAGGATTATTTGAGGATATTAGCGAATTTTTATTTTAAAAAAAATGTCGTGTGTCGTACGGCTCTCGTTTAAATTTAATTATTACCGAAGGTGCAAGGTTATATTGGGGCCTTTTGATTTCAGTTAATTGTGAGTAAGTGGTAGTGCTGGTTTTAATAGTGCAATAATAAAGAAAACTTCTCTGGGCACGTGAAACTGGACTGAAAATGCCTAAGGAGACACGCGATACCAGGCAGAATAGGAAAGTGATGGCTGGAGAGTTGGAGCTTATAGCGACCGCAGTAATGCAGGTCGTGAGTTCGGAGGAGTTTCAGATTAGGCTTGGTAATATAATACAAGAAGCTGTCGGAAAAAGGGTTGATAAAATTTTAAATGAACATACAAATTTAATAGCTAAATTGAGGGAAGAAAATTCAAAACTTGCCTGAGAATTCTAATCCATGAAAAGATCAATGACTGATGCAGAGGCATACTCGAGGAGAAATAACATGAGAAAATACTGAAGCTTTGGTAATGGATATATTTCAAAATAAAATGGGACTTGAAATCAGATTTCAGCAGACACATCGAGTCGGAATGGTAACGGAGGGTCATAGCAGAGCAATTATGGTGAAAATGGTTAGCTACTGGGTGAGGAGGATCATATATGGCGCAAAGAGTAAGTTAAAGTCCTTTGAAGGGAAGATCTCTCGAAGCAGAGATTAGACTAATATAAAAAAGCTCGTGAAGTGTTTGGCCGTTATAGTGTGTGGTCAGCTGATGGTATTATCTGTGTAAAGATAGATAAAAAAAGTTAATCGACTGTTTAATTTAAGCGATTTAGATAGACTGATTGGTAGCCGGATTGCAGCTGCCTCCCCTGGTTTGCTACCATGAAAGAAAATTTAATTTGAACCTTTCCACTTCCGTCTGTTGCGCATTTGTTGCTGGTACATTTTTGATGATGGAGTTAATTTTAGTACCCGCTAATATTTTGTATTGGTAGGGTGTAGTGTGCCTCACAGGCAATATATACCTACACCTGTGTGAAACATTAGTGTTATCACAAATAAAATATTGCGCAGAAGTGTTCTCATGCTGTTTGGATGTGGAGACTATGGGGAGGGTGCAGAGGCTTCAAAACTCCTGTTTAAGATATACCTATAACATTCGAAAATTTAAGCACATCTCACATAAGCTCAGGGAAGCACAATGGCTGGATATGGGGAATAGATTCCTATTGCAGAGATCATATTTCTACCGTGGTATCATCAGAAAGGGGACGCCATCTTACCTTCGTAGAAAAATTAGGTATCGCACTGATATACATAATGTGAATATCCGAAAAAAAGATCTGCTCTTTATACCAGCTTACAAACTTGCTGTATATCGACGGTCTTTCTCATATGACTTCTACGAGACTTATAATAAAATACCAAATCATATAAAAGAAATGACCATAAAGGTAAAGGTAAGATGCTTACTGGCAATTGGCCATTGCTGTGTTATATACGGAAACCACTAAAAATTGTAAAATAGGCAAATATGCAATTTAGGCAAAATACACTAAAATATGCCACTAATGCAAAAAATATGCGAACTGCATATAATTCGAGCCCTGTCAATTAAGTACACAAAAATGCAATTATTTGGTGTTTTAAGGCAGTTTGCGCGACTGGAAAAACAATTCGTTTGCTAAGCCAATATTTAGAATTAAGCATTGAGTCGTCTTATACTGATTCCACACTACAGCGGTTTCACCTTAATCATTTTAACACAAAAGCCATATACTTGTTTCAATGTAAGCAACTGCTAAGGTAAATGTATAGGCCGTTCAAATGTAGCTGGCGGAAACGAGATTTCAAATTCCTGGTATTGTATAGTTCGAGCGCTTCACTCAGATATAATACAGTGCGCTGGACAGGGTGAGCTACCTCTGGGTTCTTAGAATCTACCGCCTCCTAGCTTTATACGTGCTATACCTAAATGAAACCAGTAACTAGTAGGTGAGAGTATAAAAACAAATTCTTGGAAGGATTGTCGGTAATGGCGCTCTTTTCTTTGTACTTTATATCAACGTGAAATAAATAGCAAAATGCAATTTGTAGGTATTTTATAAATCTAAAATTCTTAAGAACTAGGGTTTTACGCTTGCCTATCATAAAAACTGTGTGTGAAATTCCCAATAATAACTGCAGAATGTATTTGAAGGACTGACCGCCAGGTAATTTTATTCGTATCTTAAGTCTCGTAAGAAGCCATTAAAGGGAATTAGGGCAGATTTATTTACACGCCAGTAGTGTCTAGAATTGAAATAATTTGTTTCTCTTATTTAGTTTGCTTGTGCTTAGTTGCATGCACAGTGAATTTACTTTATTTTTAGCAATGTTAGTGTAGGGTTGTTTTTATTATTTTATACTGTAAAAAATGTGCGCCAAATTACCAAGCTGGATACGGCCACACTCAGGGCTTTCCGTAGAGGGTGACAACGTTTTTTGTAAACCATGCGGCAAAGTGGTAAGTTACTTTTTATTTTAAGCAACTGATCTATTTTCTTTGTTTTTCTAACCTTCGCCATTAATCAGCCCAGTATTTATTTGCTAGATTTTCCGACACATGATTTTTATAATCGAAAATTATAAAATTCAATCGAAATAAAAAATTAAACAAAGTATTAAAAAATACCTTGCAGTTCTTAAAAAAATTACTGAAATATAAATTAAAAATATACTTCTTTATTTTTATTACTTAATTCATGGGTATTGTATAAAAACAATACTAAATTTCTATTTAGTCGAACAAAAATGTAGATGCCTGTAGTAATATTGATTTCTTTTCGAACAGATTTCAAGCGCAAGGAAATATTTCATAGAACACCTCTGGATCAAAGAAATTGTGAAAAACGAAATTCAAATCATACATCCCAAACATCAATACGCGAATGTGTGCGAAACCAAACAAAGAAAACGGAAGAGGATACCTTTAAATTTGACTTATGCAAGGCAATGGTTGCTTCTGACATTCCACTGAATAAATTAAATAACACTGTCAAATTGTAAACAGTCTATACCAGATGAAAGTACTTTGAGAAAAAATATGGTTGAAAAATGTTATTTAAAACTTTTTCAGAAGTAAAAAGTCTTATAAAAAATAATTTGTGTTACGTTGTAGTAGATGAAACTCAAGATGTTTGTGGTAGATATATTGCTAATTTAATGATAGGCACCTTAACTGAAATTTCTTCATCTAGACCTTATTTAATTGCAGTCAAAGAATAAGAAAAAACAAATAATGGGACTATAACAAGATTTATAACCTCGGTGGTTCAGGGGTAAGAATGTGTGCCTCTGAACCGAAGGGTACTGTGTTCGAGCCCAGGGTACTCCTTTCACTTTTTCAGTACAAACTGTAACATTAACATCAACCGAGGTTCTGGCATTGTATTTGAGCAAGTTGAATGTCTGCACGTTCCGTCCTTCGGAGCGGACGTAAAGCCGTCAGTCCCGTGTCCATGCGATGTTGAGGACGTCAAAGATTCCTACCCTCCTTACAGAAAGGCAGGGGTTCGGCAAAATTTCCAGGATAGTGAGGTGAAATTGCTCCCTGGCGTCGGTGATTGGCCATAGTCGCGGAAATAGGCCGACGGTAAAGAAACAAAACACACACATATCAAGATTTGTTCAAGAGGGTCTGTCAAACGTGATTTTACCAAATGCTGTACCAGTTGATAAAGTTTTATTACTGCTTATCGATGCTGCTTCATATATGGTCAAAGTTGGAATTCATTTTAAAATATTTTATCCCAACTTAAGTCATTGTACGTGCCTGGCACACGCGTTAAACAGGGCAGCAGAAGAAAATAGACAGCAATTTCCTTTAGTCAATGAATTTATTAATGATATGAAAAAAGTGTTCGTCAAAGCTCCTTTAAGAGTTCAAAGATATAGAAAAGTTCTGCCTGGGATACCATTACCTCCTAGACCTGGATGACCTAGCGATGGGGAACCTGGATCGAGGCTGCCTTATTTTATTTTGAACATTTTAGAAAAATCACGGATGTAATGCTTGAATCTACAGATGAAGCAGGTGCGTCAGTGAAACAAGCAAAAATTATTTTAAAGGGTTCCAAATTGAGCCAGCAATTATGTTTTATAAACAGTAATTATAAAATAGTTACAGAAACTATAAAAAAATTCATCAGCAAAGTGTTTTGCTAACTGAATCAGTTAAATTAATAGAACATTTCAAAGAAACTATTGATAAAGCAAATGGGCCTGTTGCAAAACAAATTACAAAAAAATTTATCAGAAACACTCACAAAAATGAGGGTTTTCCCAAGTTAACGCAGATTGTAAAAGCTCTGGATGGAGATTTTTCAGATGATTTAAACAATGCGTAGATCCTACCATATTCTCAAGCTTAAAATATGCTCCAATTACCTCAGTCGACGTAGAACGGAGTTATTCTTCATATAAAAACGTACTAACTGAGATAGGAAGCAATCGTTGAAAATAGATAAGCGCGCAACTTAATAATATCTGTTAATACGTAATAATTGCAATAATATTAATTAATAATATAATTAGAGTCCTATATGTGGTATTGATTGTGAATAAAATTAATAGCTTGGGCCTTGAAAAATTTGTTTTATTGGTATTGGTATTGCATATATCGATATTTTTGTGCATATTTTGTTCAAGTTGGTGCATTTTTTTCCAATTTCCTGCATATATATATGGCATATTTTACCTAAAAAGTTTGCATATAAATCCGAGCCCTGTTAATGGATTATATTTCTTCCTTCACTGGAGCGAATTGGATTTCAATCAAAAGGGATGATCTTACTATTGCGAACTGACTATTGAATGAAAAGCAAACTAGTGCGTGACTGAAATGGAAAACCAGCTTAACTAATTTTCCCTCACACCCTCCTTTACCAGGTCGCGGCGTTTCTCCTCTTGTGCTGTTCTGTTTGCAGTTAGTATTTCTTTCAACCTGTATATCAGAGGTAGCCGATAATTAAATGATAGAAGTTGGTTAAGGAGGCCTGCATACCAAACCCTGCTGAAGGCTTGAACAATGTCGAGAAATATTGCACCAGTTGACTTATTTTTGTGGAATCTTACGGTGTTGTTTCCTACCACTCGAAGGGCTATTTGGTCTGTGGATTGCTTGTGTCTGAATCCAAATTGCTCGTCCCTAAAAGATATATAATGATTCTCCGAGGTGTATGGGAGGCTAGCCTTTTCTGAATTAGTCTTTCGGCGATTTTGCCGACGACGAATAGTAGGCTAAGTGGCCTGTAATTTTGTGGGAACAGCGGGTCTTTGCTGTTTATATTCAAATGATAGTGTCACATTTTCATTCTCCACGTGACATCCTGGAAGAAGCGAGGCATATGCGCAATACATATAATGTAAGTAAAATATTATATCATGGCCACAGCATACTATAATTTCTTATGCTGTGACTGCAATGGGCAAGTTCACCAGGGAGCAGCACTGCGAGCAGCTCTATTGTTATGCTAAAAAACGTTGACATTTGTCAACATTTTTTGCCTTAACAATGGAGCTGATGGCAGCTACTGGAGCTTGGTGAATTCGCCTATTGGCGAGAATTCAAATACACATGACTTTCATTATGGAATAAATAGGATGAGCCAATCAGAATCGTAGAAGAGATTGTGGCGATTGCTATAACCGCTGCTTTTTGAAGTTTGAACAAATTAGCGAGGGATAATATAAGTATATAAGTCATTTCTATATACGTTATACGTTCTTTAAATCTCCACATTTTAAAGTGGTGAGTTGTAATCTCCTTTGTGTAATTATTGATCACAACCTCGTGTAATTAATAAAAATGAATACTCACTAAGTGAAAATTGGACCCTGTGTTGAGCACTGATAAGCACACTTGGAGAACCCAAATCATAACACATAAAAAAACTGACGATCGTTTCACTAACCAAGGTAGCATCATCAGAGGATGAATAATTCTGCATTATTCATCATCTGATGACGCTAACTTGGTTAGTGAAACGATCGTCAGGTTTTTATAATGAACACTTATGCATAATTTTGAATACCTATGAATGCTCATTAGATAATTTAAAAATTGATGGTTAATAAGTACCTATATATCCACTTCTCTATTGTTATTAAATAAAACTGATATAATTTATCTAGTACTTTTATAATTTTTAGCTGCTATTTCTATACCTATTTAATGAAATAAAAAAGTATATCGCCACAAAGAAGTAATTTGATTTCAACAATAAAACGATAATATATTATTAATGGAAGTTTTAGTAACTCTGTAAATGTTCTTTGTCTTATACCATAGATATGTTTCGAAGAATAATATTACATTTTCTTATTTTAAAGACTATTTTTTTAAATATTTCATTTAAATGTTATTTCCACATCGTCACTTGTGGAAGTATATATCGCATCGGCGACAAAAATTTCAATTTTTTTTTGCTTAAACGTCGTAAAAAGTTCATTGATTGTTGTTGCCCTTACTTGGTGAAACTTGTCCATACTACATACAGACTTGGAGACTACTTCTCTGGCTTCACTGTTGGTTTTCGTTTTTGTATGTGAAGGACGTAGCCAGCGTGTAAGCTAACTGGAGCAAGTGGCCCTTACGAATTCTGGATGTTCTAGGATGTTCTTCAACGTTTCTGTGACTATAGTTTCGCTGCTTGACAGCATTCTCAGACAGATTAAAATTGAATTAGTACGAAATCATGACAACTACAAATAAATATCTGTTGCTATGTTATAATATGATGTTTTGATCAAAAAATTTATCAAATTGAAAATAGAAATGAAACACAAGTCAAAGAAAATAAATTTAACTATTCTTTCAAAAAAGTTGTAACAAAATAATGAGTTAACGTATATCGATATTTTCGTTATATAGAGACTGCCTTTATACTGTTATTGTTTAGTTATTTTATTGTTGTAACTGTTATCATAGTGATTATAGACTAGTTCTATTTTTATGTTAAATATTGACATACATCACGTAGACATTTTGAAAGCCTCATCTGTCATCTGTGCTTTATTTTTATTTTCAGTTTGATAAATTTTTTGATCAAAACATCATATCATAACATAGCAACAGATCTTTATTTGTAGTTGTCATGATTTCGTATTAATTCATTTTTCATCTGTCTGAGAATGCTGTCAAGCAGCGAAACTATAGTCACTGAAACGTTGAAGAACATCCAGAATTCGTAAGGGCCACTTGCTCCAGTTAGCTTACACGCTGGCTACGTCCTTCACCTACAAAAACGAAAACCAACAGTGAAGCCAGAGAAGTAGTCTCTAAGTCTGTATGTAGTCATAAAAAGTATCAAAACATATAAAACATGATTTGGGAATGAATTTTTTTTTTGTCTGTCGGTCCGTCGATCTGTCGGCCTATGCCGGTCTATATGTCTGTATGTTAGTAGCCAGGATAACTTTAGAACGAATTGAGATACCGTCTTCAAATTTGGTACACAGTTAGCACCCGACGAACGAACGGTTCGGGTTGTTTTTGGATGAAACCCCTTTGGGGGGTTTGGGTATGATTTGGGGGAAATTGACATTTGTTCGTTAAAACTTAAGTAATATAACGTTTTAGGGTTTATTTATTAGAAAACTTTTAATTCCATAAAACATCTGGTATTATGTGCTGAAATTAAATTACAGGTTGAATGTGTAGGGGTGAAATATTGTTGACAAAATTTATTTATTTATTTATTTAATAAAACTCGAGTAATATAATGCTTCAAAAGTTTATGGGTACAGGAATGCAAATATTTTTTCGTGATCAAGTCATGGGCCCTAAATTCATTCCGTGAGAATGTCTTTCTGAAGAGAATAAATTATCACAGCTATGTCAAAGTTTTGATTCAATTTGCAGCACTATTTTTAATTGAGTTATTTTTTACTTTTCCTCAGCCAGTATCTATAGAATCACACAAAACTCCTAAATTGAGAACATATATTAATTATATTATAAATATGTAAAATTAACAGAAAGCAGGTACATACATATCTGTAAGATTAACATTTATTCTACATAATATTTTTTTAAATAAGGTCATAAAGTACCCAAGCTAAACAGTTTAAGTACCTATATATGAATCACTTAAATTTCTGCCCTCTCAATAAAAGGCAGGAATTCAGCAAAATTTTGAGTATGATAAAGTAGGTATAAATCTATACCAGTATATGTTTAAATTCCACTCCATATAAAACACACACACATTATACCCATATATGTGCTGAAATTCCTACATAAATATTGGTATGGGCATATAATTGCTAATTAATTAATTAACCTACAAAATGGCAAAATATTTTCAATCAGCTTCGTAAATTTATAATTAAAAATCTTAAGGTTTTTGTTGAAATGTGGTTCTACTGCTAATTTTTAAGATTAGGGGGAACACGGTAATAAATAAAGTGACTTAAACTGATCTCTTCTAATGGTATTTTATAAACCCCGCGATGAATGGAAGGGGGTGGGGTAGCATCGTCTGATTGGCTATTATTTATTCCATGCTGGAAGTCATGTGCATCTGAATTGTTCGCGCGTAACGCGGTAGATTAGTCGGACGTTAGATCACAGTCCGAACAACTTTTGTTGTGGTTACTGCTAGTCATGATATAATGACTTACAAGAGATATGAGATTGCCAATATGCCCTGGCTCTCCTGTGACGTAACGTGGTGAGTATAACGTTATAGAAGTCCAACTACACCCTTAAAACAAAGTCATTGGCAATCAAAAAGTTTCTATACGCCCGTTTAATGCGTTTGAAGCTACACTCCACTTCGTCGCCTATATGTTGTCTTTTTCAGAGAATATAGAACGCAGCACTAAATGTAGCCTTTATCATTTTTATTCTATATATATATATATATATATATATATATATATATATATATATATATATATATATATATATATATATATATATATATATATATATATATATATATATGCACAAGATATGTATAATAATTAAGGGGAGCCCTGAATTAACATTGGGGATACGCATAAACTTAAAAAGTAGAGAAGACGTTCGCAGACATTTAGAGGGCGTTAACATTCATAAACTTGATTTGACCATCATGTCCAACTACACCCTTAAAACAAAGTCATTGGCAATCAAAAAGTTTCTATACGCCCATTTAATGCGTTTGAAGCTACACTCCACTTCATCGCCTATATGTTGTCTTTTTCAGAGAATATAGAACGCAGCACTAAATGTAGCCTTTTTCATTTTTATTCTATATATATATATATATATATATATATATATATATATATATATATATATATATATATATATATATATATATATATATATATATATATATATATATATGTATAATAATTAAGGGGAGCCCTGAATTAACATTGGGGATACGCATAAACTTAAAAAGTAGAGAAGACGTTCGCAGACATTTAGAGGGCGTTAACATTCATAAACTTGATATGACCATCATGTCATATAATCGCAGCATAGTATTCTAATCTTAAAAAAATACTTCCAACTGTATGCACTTAAATATTAGTAAAATACGTTATTTGTTAAGAGATCATGTGATGAAACGTCAAACTCCACTGTACGACAGCATATTATTATTGCATTGGACTACCACATGACGCCATGCGCGTGACAGTTCTAAAAACAGGTAGCCTCTTTATCATAATATCTCTCTTTATTTGTATCATGACTGCTGGTTACTGAATTCAAACAACCATGATTTTATATGAGCTAACTTATTCTTTCTGCTTTCTTTTAAATTCTCAAGAAAAGTAAGGCTTTTACGCTGGTGAGAATGTTCACAATTTTCTACAAAACATGCTTACAATGCATCTTTGCTAAAATTTCAATTAAATTTGAATTTAAGAACAACTACTAACTACTTCCAAACTACACAAAGAACGCATGTGCGTAGATACAGTTAACCCTCGTTTCAGTGTATTTTACCTACTATGACGTCACACTAACGTACCAAATTCTAACACACAAAAGTAGGATGCATTACGGTGTACTGCGTTAAAAAGAAGCAAACTGGATGAATATATAATGGATCAATGTATAACTAAAGAGTATAAATAAAAATGACAAAAACATATTTTTCATGGTGAAAATAAGTTTCCTTACTTGTTAATAAGTTTGAGACAAGCAAGCAAACCATGCATACCTAATTGAAATATATAATCTTCAAAGTTACATTTCAATTAAAATGCCTACGATCTAGAGATGAGCAAAAAATCCCTACATGTGATTTATTCACTGTGAATGAAATATCACAATCACAACCTGCTAATGATTTGAAAATAAACTGAGAATGGTTAAAGCGTGAATAAGAAATTTTCACAGTGTCGACCGTCAATTGTTAGTTTATCTGTGATCAAACGAATTTACGTCACGTAACTGCAACTTGCGCTTATCCGCATTTGGAATGTTGTACATCCTTACACGATACGCACTAAAACAAAATACTATAAATATTATTTCATCATATCATAGATAAGCTAGTTTGAGTTAGAAGTCAGTCAAGTGGACACGTTTTAGCGATTTTTTTGTAAAACGAACTAATGAGGAGATCTGTATGTATGTATATATATATATATATATATATATATATATATATATATATATATATATATATATATATATATATATATATATATATTCGTATCGATAAACTCAAAAAATAATGGGCCGATTTTGATGAAATTTGGTATATCCCTTCCTTTTGTAAGTGGCTTGGATAACTTCGTTAGCCAAGAAAATCTGACCAGTTTATCCGGGAAAATTTCGGGTTTTCTTTCGGAAAATGTTTGTATCTTCGAAAATAACCGAACTATGACAGCCAAATTTGGCACATACGTTTCTACTATCGAACTTACCCCACATGCCGAAATTCAGATCTCTAAGTTAAAAGAAAAAAAAAGTTATGGGCATTAAAACAAAATTGGGTGCCACTAGTGATCAGAGGGAAGCACAAGAACAAAATATTTTGTGTGATTAACAAAACCAATTGAATATTACATACAACGGTTAAGTTTTCTTGATGCAAAAAAGTCAAGAAATAGCAGAAAAATATTTTTAAATTTTATAATTTTTCTTCTTAAAACGAGTTTTATATTAGCAAATTTTCGTAGAAAAAATTCGTTTTCGAGAAGACCGCGACATGAATTTTAAAAAGATTTCTTCAAATGAGCGCGAACTAGAATCCCAAAAACTGATTTACAGGATCAGTTTCAATTTTTGTCTGTTTAGAGATATACAGAGTGACCTATTTATACGCTAAAGCTTAATGTATCCGTTATATTATACAAGATATGAGAAAAATGTTTATACGTTAATTATAGGGTGTCTCGAGCTGCACCTTATAAACCCATATTTTGACAATCACATGCTGGCCCATAAGTCGTTGGTGATACACATTTTCTTTTTTTAATGGAACAGCACTTATGTTATTATACTTTTGTCGTTTTCATCGAACTAAAATGCATGTTTGTACGAAAAAAAATTGATGTCGTTAATTGTTTTTTAGTTATTTCAATTTCTATGGTAATTTCTAGGGTAAAGCTCAATATATTCATTATTCTAGAAAATATGAGAAAAAATTATATACGTTAATCATAGGGTGTTTCGAGCTGCATGTTATAAACCTATTTTGACAATAATAGAATGGACCACTAGTCGCTGATGATGCACATTTTCTTTTTTCAATAGGACCTCCCTAGTGCTATTGCATTTTTGTGTTTTCCATCCATGTAAGGAAAAATTACTCTATGTCGTTCATTGTTTTTGATTTATTTCAATTGTTTTGCAACTTTTCACGTTTTTGGCACATATTTCAAACACATATCACAAATTGTGATACGGCGTTTTTATCAATAGATAGCGGAGCCCGTGGAAATGACGCATTGTGAGAGCTTTTTGTTTGTATTACTCGTCAAAAAAATCGAGCTGCCGTATACAAGCATTCTCAAATAGTTGCTGAATTTTAAAAGTTTTCGCAGAAATGTTTTTAATGTTTCCGTAGAAATCATTTTTTGTAAGATTTTTGTGATATATTGGTAATTAATAATAAATGTTTAGTAAGTTATTGTAAAAAAAAGTTGTCGAATTTTTGTGAAAACTATAATTTAGTGCAATATCAAAATCTCGTTCACAGTTATACCTGTAGGAATATCAATTCACGACTTAGCTCATCTCTACTAAGCTCATATTAATGTAACCTTGAACTCGAAGAGATGTGGCTGTGCTTTCAATGTCGATTTTCTGAGACACATTTAGCACCAGTGGAATCGAAAAACAGGAGCGGTGATCTTTGTCGACACACACAGAGATAAGGCTCATTTGTAATGAGTACTGATTGAGTACAGTTAAATATTGCCATAAGGTTAATGAGTAAGGAAAAAGGCAGCAACACTTTTATGTTCTATCTCTTTTTGTTGAAAATTTGCCTCAGGTGCTATTTATTTGGGTTCCCTTCCAGTTCGAGACATTGAAATGTCATTGAACTGGAAGGGATCCGGCTGTGCTTTCAGTATCGATTTTCTGACTTCTGAGGTTCATTAAGCTCATTTAGCGTCATTGAGATCGACAATAATAGCGGTGGTTATCTCTGTCGCACACACATAGAGATAAGGCTCATTTGTAATGAGTAGAGTTAAATATTGCCAGAAGGTTAATAAGTAACAAAACGACTGCCACACCTTTTAAGTGAGATTTCTTTCTGTTGAAAATTGTCCTCAACTGTCATTCATTTGGGTTGCCTTCCAGCTAGTTCAAGGTTACGTTACAATGGACGCATTCACCAGGCGCCAAAAGTTGTGTCAACGTTTGTTGACACAATAATTAAACTGTTGGCTCCTGGTGAACTCGGCAAATGGTTGAAGGAACGTACCCGGCATTGCTATCAATATCGATTTTCTGAGGAACAAATGAGATCGACAATAAAAGGAGAGGTTCTCTCTTTCGCACACACACTTAGCAAGTAAAATCCGATGTTTTATATTCAAAGGAGACCCCACGTTAATGACAGCTGAGGCAAATTTTATGTGCGTGTGTGTTTGTGTGCGCGCGTGTGTGATGTGCAACATTGGGTGAGTTTATCAGGCGCCACAGCTGCCAGCAGCTGCATTTTTATGTTACTTGTGTTATGTCATTGTTATGTTGACATTTGTCAATATTTCTTGACAACAATTATATTCTATGTCTATTTTGTTTGGCCTAAGACGTAGGTTCATTGAGTCATTAATACGTAATTTAATCTAGTGACGGTTGTCGATTGTAGGACTTTATACTGGTGTCAATTAACTGTACTAATATTTTCTCTATTATTTCTAATACGTATTTAGCGTAGGTGCGGCAGATTGTAATAGTTGTAGACTTTTTATTGAATCCTAATGTTTGTTTCTTTAAAAAAACTCATTTATTATCTTAATTGTTTTAGTTTTTAGTTCAGTTAGAACTTGTTAGGTGTGAATGGGTGCTGTTATCTGATTTTCCACAAGTTTTTATATAGGTTCTTATTTTGTTGTGGGCGGTTTTTACATATGAATTCAATTGCTGACAGCTACTGGCGCCTCGTGTACTCGGCCAAAGTTACATTCAAAAGTTACTCTATTCTCATAGAGACCTCTTTAACAGATTTATTTAGTTCTATGGTAACGGTACTCTTTTCTATCATTTATTTTCTTTCTGCTATTTGCTCTTTGTCAGTTGTCACTTGTCAGCTTGTCACTTGTCAAAGCCTCAGCAAGGCTGTCGGCTGTCATCGTATTTTATTTTTGCTACAGTTTAATCTTTATAATTTTTATTAGGATGCCTACGTTAGATTTCTAAAGTTCTTCAATTTGAACTCAGGCCTTATTCATTTTAATAAATAAAGCTTGGTACTTATTAGTTTTTCGTGAAACTACAAATTTGCTAAAAACTTCAGTTTGTCTGGTACCTCAAGTCTCAGATATGTAAGTATATTAAATTTTAGGTTACCGGCGTTGCTTTTATTTTAATACTAAAAATATTCATATCAGGGCGAAACCAGGCTCTGATTCAGAAGCTGAAAATAAAGATAAGAAAAAGGAAAGAGGGAGAGATAAAAAACGACGTAGCGATTCTGGGTCTAGTAGCAGTGATAGCAGCAGAAGGTATGTTGAAAACTTTTGAAAATAATCTTCAGTTAACAATTTGATACATTGCACAGCTCTTCTGAAAGCAGTTCATCCAGCTCAAGATCATCCAGTAGCTCCAGTTCTGGTAGCAGTTCAAGGTCCAGCAGTTCGTCTTCAGATTCCTCTAGCTCTAGTAGTGACAATGATCGTACACATCCAAAACGAAGGTGAGTAGTTTAGTTATAAAACTTAACTCCAAATTTTAACCTTTGATAAAATTGTGCTCTACGTACATTTATCTTCCATCTGTTTTGGAAAATGTTGGAGGTTTAAAATATCATGCTACATTGCTACTGTTATGTTTAAAGATGTTCTACCAATTTTCTGTTATATGATAGTACATACAAAGAGCTATCAGTAATTCTGGAGTTTATGCCCTCTCCTTCTAATATGAGAAGGATGTGGCAATAGCGTGTGAACTCCAACGAGAAAATTCTAGTGCGCGACGACTCTTCCAGTTCACCGGCATCAACTGCAGAATTACCGAGCTTTCATATAAATGTCTCTTTGCATTCTTGAGAAATGTGCTGTGGTGGTGCGATTTTTATTTTTTATGTCTGGTTAACTTATCATTGGTTTCATTACACCTGTAACAATGGCTACATTCACCAGGTACCAACCATTGAGTAGTTGAGTCAATGGTTATGAAAATCATCTAAAGTGTAATTTGAGGTAATTCTATACCTTAGTTCTCTCGACCTACTTAGTTCTCATACACATGAATTTCTGTGTTTGATGTTACACTTGCATTTGCCTCTGCCTTCTCTTTACTCCAACTAAATTTAAAAATAAGGTACAAACACACAGTGAGTTATGGTAACGAATAAGGTAAGGACTTAATTAAAAACTAAATTTAAAAATATTGATGCAGCAAGTGCATTATGGTAATGAGAAAACCATACCTTATTAATTACCATTACACAGTAGTTATTTTTCTTGTGTGTAGGGTAGTAATGAAGTAATCATAACATAACAGTTTTCTCATAATACATATTACGATGTCTTACTTGTTACCATAATACACTTGTTGCGTCAGTATTTGAATTTATTTCATAATATGCATTGATACCTTATTCATTACCAATATACACTTGCTGCATACTGATGCAGCAAGTGTATATTTAATATTTCAACCAATTTTTATGAAGAAATTTTCACATAAAGAGGTAATGACTTTATAATTTTCGAAAAATTTCTTCAAATGAATGCAAGTTAAGGCCTTTGGAACACATATCTGGATGTCACGTTCAGAGTTTATATTTTATGCATGTAAAACATGGGTTCTGAAGCTTCTACGCCACCTATTTTTCATTACACTGGAAACTTCTTTCTGAAGACTAAGTTCATTGGTCAGTTCTGAGTCATGTTTTTCGATGGAAAATTACAAATTCTACCTCTTGAAAATGCTGTATCTTTGAAACCCTTCAATTTATTTTTACGAAATTGTATGTATATTTTGGCATTAACCTACAGATGCAATGTTCCAAGATGCAGGTTTGTTGAATAATTATAGTTCAAGTTTTTTTCATAATGAAATTCAATAGACTTTAGAAAATAGGAAAATACCAGGAAATATACTTCTTGTTAGAAAAGGACAATAACTGTGGCTTATAAAGTTAAATAGAATAAAAAACACGCTTACCAGATTTGGTTGCCCTTACTTTGTTATTTCCGGAGATATAATTTTTTTCGAAAGAAAACGCAAAATTTTCGGAGAAAACCTGGGGCGATTTTCGTGGCTAACGAACTTATCCAAGTCACTTGCAAAAGGAAGATACATACCAAATTTGATCAAAATCGGCCCAAAAATTGAAACTGACCCTGGATACAGGTTCTAAGGCGCCTAGTTTGCGCCCATTTGAAGACATTTTTTGAAAATTCAAAAGTCTGGATGTGTGGTGACATTATCTTTAGATTGTAATGATGTACATTTTTTTGTCCTACAAATATGTTTATGTTTAAATTGGTTGACTTCTGTAGAAATGTATTGTTTTTTGTAAAAGCAGTTGTGCTCGAAGATGAAAAAAAATAAGAAACAATACATGCTGATGTTACCGCATTGTAGTCAAGCAATATTGGATACCGCTAGTGTTGGTGACCAATTTGCGATATCATCTGGGTCTGGTGAAATTAGTATCGTGTAAAAACCTTGAGTAACAGAACTTGATGGGGATGGTCAAAAATGGAAAACAAACATATATGAAACATTTTTTTCCACGCTACCTTGCAGAGCTATATGATCCAAACTAAGAAACATCTGTTAAATATGTGTCAAATAGGTATTACATATTTTATGTATTCTTATAGGATACATACACGTTTTTTTAAAGAGAGAGTATCTAAGCTTGTGTAGGTAGTATACACCTGAAACAAATGTCTTGCAGTCTATTCCAAGCATGTTCAATAGGGTTACTATCGGGTGAATGAACTGGCCTAGTCATTCTTTCAATGCCTTGGGCTTGACATTTTTACTCACCTTTACAGTTCTGTGTAGATGAGCATGTAGCATATCAGGTTTTTAATTTTTAATAAATAACATAAGATCAGATAATCCACCTAGCCACAGCCCATATATAAAGGCTGTGCTCTTCTCCAGCCTATGTGTAGTAATTTAGCTTTGCAGAGCAGCATATATATTTTAAACTGCACCATCTGCTATCAAACTGCAGCCTAATAGTTTGGCTAAGTGAAGATTGGAACCTGTGATAAGCAGTGATAACTACACTTGAAGATCCCAAATCCCCACAACACATTTTTAATTATCTCAATTATTCACCCTCTGATGACGCTAACTTGGTTGGTGAAACGATCGTCAGGTTTTAGCGAATTTTTCTAAAAAATTCTCTTATAGAGAGGTATCGATGGTGAGACTTTCTTAATGTTTTTCAGATGAGCGCGAATTTGGGCTCCTAGAACCCGAAACCAAGGTCCGTTTGAATTTTTATATGCTGTATATATATATATATATATATATATATATATATATATATATATATATATATATATATATATATATATATATATATATATATGTCCATAGTACACTTTGAGCACTTATACAGTTCATACACCTTATACACTTTGTATATATTCTGGATGTGTATATCACAAAATTTAATAACGATATCGCTCTACAGTATGTAAAATGAGGATTCTTTGACCAAATCAGTTCCTGTAAATCATTGCGGGCGCACAATCACCATTTTCTGCATTTACTTACTGGATAAAATTTTACGTCGAAGATGGACGTTATGGAGACAAGTATAATTGGGAATTAATATTTTATGCTTTTCATTCCACATCAAAAAGCAAATAATGTGAAAACACCACAAAACATGTATTGACTTGCGAAATTAACTAAAAAAAACATGTGTAAGTACCTGTTTGAATGCCGAGTAATCATGAAAACTATTAGGTACACGCTTTTTTATCGTTGTTATATGTCAGTTGTATATAAGCAATCGGTCAAAATGATTTCAACCCCATGAATTTATTGTATTATTGGCATTAGTGAGAGCTACAATACATTAGAGAAATAGCATTCACGCTTTGTTCTTCATATTCATAACAAGCATTATAGAAATATCCCTAAGACAACGTTATTAGATTAAATAATAACTGGATTTTCATTAGTATTTTGCTTCCAATAGTTGAAAAATCGCCAAATGAGTGATCATATAAAGACGGTTGTGTTAATAATTTTCTATCCTTTAAAGCAAGCGCGGGCAGTACGGTTAAAAATGTGTCACAACTGAGAATTAAAGCCAAAGCAAAACAGACCACGTTTAGTCTATATTCTCACTGAATTTTTTAAAATTTTATTGTGCTATTCTGAACACCTAATTCATCATAACAGAGTTCTAGAAAACTTCGTAATAGATTTACCGAAAATAGTAATAAATTCCTGTTTTTCCTGTTTTCATCTATCCCATTGACAGATGGCGCTGTTAGACGTCTTTAATTGGTTAGTTACTTAGTTGCCCGGTAGGATGTACGATTACAACATGACTTACGATTAGAACAAATAGTATTAACGTAAACGAATTTTAATATTCTTTGATGAGAATACAGCCGCCTGCACTGTTACGTTTTTTGTTTGAGTTATATATTATGCACCTATAAACAGCAGATTGGCTGAGTTCAACAGGCGCCAACAGTTGAATAGTTGTGTCAACAAAATGCGTTCTCCAGTCCCGCTGTGCTTCTTTTGGAATTCAACTGTTGCCAATTTCTTAAAGCGCGGAGTGAAGCATCTATCAAGTCACTGTAGTCAGCAGATAAGCGCTTAAACACAGCTGCGGGCGCCTAGTGAGCTCGGCCATTGTTAACAAACATGTTGCAATGGGAACCTGTACACAATGAAATCAACCTATAATTATAGTTTAGTTCACTGCCTGTATATGACCAACCACTTTTTAAGTGACTTTGGACATATCACACAAAAATGTCAATTTTTTACTAGAAGTTATTTCTCCTGTTATTAGCGAATTTTTGTTAAGAGAATCAGGAATTGATGAAATCGCTGGACTTATTTAGGGTAGGCATAGGTACCTATGTTATAAAATCTTTTTATGCAAAGGTGGCTAGTGGCAGTATCTTGGAAACTACAATAGGAGGCGTAAAATTTTCCCTTGAGTCATAAAACATACTATTATGGACCTCAAAATAAAATAACAATCGAGGGAACGCGAATCGTATTTGCTCGATTGCCGATTTTACGAATAATGTACATGTTTGGTTTGTTTTGAATAGCAATTAACAAGCCTATTACCCAACTTGTCCTAACCTATTATTTTTATGGCTACATTGATTTATAACTTTGAACTGGAAGGAAACCCGGGTGAACTGCAGTCTAGGCAATTTTCAAACAGAAAGATGTGTGGCATAAGAATTTTTGCTATATTTTAATTGTACTCATTTATTTTTCATTGCGGCTTAATTTTTACAGAAATCATTTCGTATTTACCAATGCGTAATATCATTTTCTTGCCATAACTAAATATAAAAATAGATCTTTGAAACAAATTAAGTTTACTTGGAGAACCCAGATCACCACAACACATCTATTTAAAGACCTGACGATCCTTTTACTAACAAAGTTAGAGTCATCAGAGAATGAAAAATTCTAGCAGTGAGAATTTTACATCCTCTGATGACGCTAACTTTGTTAGTGAAGTGAGCTTCAGATCTTTAAAAAGAGGTGTTGTGGTGATTTGGGTTCTCCAAGTGTACCTACTTATCAGTGCTCATCACAGGTTCTAATCTTCACTTAGTGAAACAAATTACTTGCAAAATCAGTAGTAATTGAAACAGGGTTCCCACTCGTCTGGAAAACCGGGAAAAGTCAGGGAATTTGTAGAAGAAAAATTATTTTCAGGGAAATCAGGGAAAATTGTGAAAATATTGACTAAGAGTCGGGGAATTTTTGTCCCTGTTAGGGAAAAATTATTTATTGCCTTTTTATGATAAATAATTGAAACAATATGTTTGCTTTTTGTGAAATTCTGAACCATTTACTTAATGATTTATTTTTCCACAAAACCACAATATTTGTTTTTCTTTAGTTGTGCGTTCAATGGTCGCTTTGTATTTGAAATGGGGAAGTGTTTTCCGCCATGACGCGAGGACCTACTGTATTTTGTAGTGGTGTAGCGTTGCACTTGTTGGGGGTAAATTGTAAAAGATCAAAGTCGGGAAAATATATTTTGGCATGTCAGGAAAATTAGGGAAAAGTCAGGGAAATTGATGTGCTGTTTTTAGTGGGAACCCTGTGAAAGCTCGCAGTAGCCTACTATAAGGTTTAAGAATGTTAAAAAATAAAAGAGTGAATCTTTTTTGATGTTCTTAAAATGAGTATTATTTGACCAAATCAGTTCCTATAAATCATTGTATAGATGAAAAATCACAATTTTCTGCATTTACTTACTGGATAAAATGTTATGTCGTAGAGGGAGGTTACGGAGACATGTATAAATTGTGAATTAATATTTTATACTTTTCATTCCAAAGCAAATAGCAAATAATGTATTGACTTACTAAATTAAAAAAAAAACATGTGTAAGTACCTGTTTGAATGACGAGAAAAAATGAAAACTATTAGGTATCGTTACTGTATGTCAGTAGTATGTAAGCAATCGGCCAAAATGATTTCAAGCACAAGAATTTATTTTATCATTGTCATTAGTGTACAATACAATAGAGAAATAGCATTCACGCTTTATTCTTCATATTCATAACAAGCATTATAGAAATATCCCTAAGACAACGTTAAAAGACTAAATAATAACTAGATTTTCATTAGAAATTTGCTTTCAATAGCTGAAAAATCGCCAAACGAGTGATCATCGGTTGTATTAACAATTTTCTAGACTCCAAACCAAGCGTGGGAAGTACGGTAAAAAATGTGCCTCAACTGAGAGTTAAAGCAGGCAGAGCATTTTTATTTTTATAGTCTATATTCTGACTAGATTTTATGTTATTCTAGACACCTGATTCATTATAACAGATTTCTAGAAAACTTTGCTGTAGATTTACCGAAAATAGTAATAAATTCTTGTTTTAATCTATCCCATTGACAGATGGCGCTCTCTGATTGGTTAGTTCTTTGACATTCTTTGATTGGTTAGTTATTAGTTGCCCGTTAGGATGTACGATTACGACATGACTTACGATTAGAACAAATAGTATTAACGTAAACGAATTTTAATAATATTTGATTAGGGTACAACCGTCTGCGTCGATATGTGTTTTTGTTTGAATTATATATTATTATACACCAATAAACGGAAGATTGGCTGAGTTCACTAGGCGCCATCAGTTGAATAGTTGTGTCAACAAAATGCGTCACCAGTCCCGCTGTGTTTCTTTTGGAACTCAACTGTTGCCAATTTCTTAAAGCGCGGAGTGAAGAACAAACTTGACAAAACAGTGCTTGAAGTCAAGATTTCGTTCATCTGTCTCCAACCGCTGAAACGTGTCGGTAGTCAGCAGATGAGCGCTTAAACTCAGCTGCTGGCGTATATAATAAACTAGGCCCATTTTAACAAAGGTTATGTCGCAATGGGAACCTGTACACAGTGAACTCAACCTATAATTATAGTTGAGTAGTGGCATTGGCGATTGGCCATAGTGCGGAAATAGGCCGACGTTAACGAAAAAAAGTATACATAATCCCTAACCCCCCTTCCAAACTTTGCTAACTCTGGGTAATCAGAGTCATGAACTGACGTACAAAATGTTACTCTAGTGTAACTAAATAATTGAAGTTCTGCTATTTACCGTTAGATGGTGTGAAGATCATGCCATATCAAGTGTCAATTATTATTATTCCGAACTTTCACTTATAACTAACAAAATAACAAATTACTTAAATTTTAAACAAATTTGATCTGTCAATTTTTGATGTTTTTAATCTTTATGAAATTCTGATTGTAAAAATTAACCAATTATTGTCAATTTGGCGTATTAACATACATAAGCCAAAAGAAAGAAACAAAGAAGATTGTTTGCTCTGAATTTCAACTAAAATTAACATTCTAATGTTAGTCAATAGTATGGCTCATTCTACCCAATAAATCAGAGGGCGTTAATGAAATAGATTGTTTTTAGCATTGTAAGATGGGGAAGTAAAGATATAAAAAAGTAGACAATATTTTAACTGAATAAATAAATTATTAATTATCAAAATTGATCAACATGGGTAGATAATAATTTAGGAGATTAAAATTTTTTGTTTAAGTGATTGATTTTCTGAATAGATACAGATCAATTTAATCAATTTTTGTTCAAACAACTTTCATTTTGGTATGCTGACACTTCAGGAAAACGAATACGTAACGGGTGTCCAAACTGAACGTTACGTCTCTCATTGAACAGTTTGGACACTTGACGTGCTTGAAGAGTGCTATACATGACAATGTCACTTCCGACACCGTGCTCAAACTGTGCGATGTATCATATAAAATGTGTTCAAAGTGTACGATAGACATATATATATATATATATATATATATATATATATATATATATATATATATATATATATATATATATATATATATATATATATATATATATATAAACAGATCTCCTCATTAGTGAGTTTTTCGTTTTACGCAAAAATTCGCTAAAATGTAAAATCCGATTTATTATGTAGTGGCGCCTGTGGGTGCACTCTGAGGGTTATAATTTAGAAAAAAAAAAGGTTAAAAATCAAAATTTCTGAAATTTTCCAACGATTTAAAAAAAATTTAAAGACTAATACAAAGATAAGGTATACTGGTAGAAATTCTATAGGATGTGCAGTTATGAAGAAAAATGCATACAGCCAAAGTTGTCAACACCAGTGTAAATTTTTCTTTCTCCTTGTATAGTACAGAAATGCCGTGTTATATGTTATAAATCCTGTTATAGTTTATATATATATATATATATATATATATATATATATATATATATATATATATATATATATATATATATATATATATATATATATATATATATATATATATATATATATATATACAGGATGGGGCACCACATACGTGTCGGTCTCTCTAATGGACCCTGTTCGAATTTACAAATTCCGTTTTTTTTTCTAGCATATACAGGGTCTTCAGAGGCATCTTCTGAAAATACTCTCGATGATACAGGCTGTTCACAAAAAAACATACATATCAAAGTTATGTTTTTTTAAATGAAACACCCAGTATATTATGCGGTTTTCGTCATCTAGAGATAAAATAAAGGTAAGTTACAATAGGATTCCCTATACTTAAAACTTACCGTTTTTGAGAAATACAGCAATTTTTGAAAATGGAAGCCTCAACGCAAAAAAAATTTTTCTTACCCTCGGCAACGTGGAAAAAATCTAACTTATATTAGTATTTAGTAGAAATATTGTTGCATGTAACAGAAAAAATAATTCAATGTAAAGTTATACAGGATGGTCAGGAACCTACTAGTGATATTTGACGCATAATATTGCAAATAAGTCTCTTATTTTAAATAGCACACCCTTATTCTTCTAGAAAATGTTATTACCTTCTAATTGATACTAGGGTTTCCTATACCTAACTCAATCAGCTTTCGATATATTTAGAATTGTTTGTTTTCCATAATAAATGTCCTTTCATCATCAAGTGAGCCTTGATTATAGTGAGCGTTTGTATTGTAGGCTAAGTAAATTCGTAGATCAACGCGGAAAAACTTTTATCAAGAACATTGTATTCCAACAGTTGAAAAAATTTTAGTTGGGTTATACAAATGTTAAATTTTAATAACATGAATAACAAACAAAAAAGGACAATTTAACACACTATAGTAAATGTTCAAATTGACGGCCGTCTTGTTCAATGCATAAACGTATTCTTTTCTTTAATGATCTGGGCTTTCAATAACGTTTCAGAAGTTACTGTGTGGAACGCACTTCGTATTCTTAGTTCCATATGTTCTCGGTTAGTCTGAGGTACTTTGTAAACAATACGTTTTATGTACCCCCACAAAAAGAAATCCAAACACGTTAAGTCCGGGGATGGTGCAGGCCAGTTGTGTGGGCTTCGTTGTCCTATCCATTTATTGGGGTAACTTCTGTTTAAATGTTCTCGTACACTGGTTTCAAAATGGGCGGGAGCACCGTCTAATTGGAACCACATCTGCCGTTTAATATCTCTTGGGATATATTCTAAGAGCTCTGGCAAATCATCTTTTAAAAATCTTAGGAAAATTTGACCGTTCAAGTTCCCATTAAAAAAGTAAGGCCCTATTATGTGTCCTCCTAAAATTCCAGCCCAAACATTAATACTCCATCTGTGCTGATGATCAACTGTATGGACGTGATGTGGATTTTCGTCACTATAATAGTGATAATTGAGTCTATTTATTAGGTACGTGCTATGAAATGTACTCTCGTCTGAAAATAGCACAAAATCCAAGAAATTTTCATTCTCACCAACTTTGTCAAGGGCCCACAAGCAAAAATCAATTCGACGAATTAAATCAATATCAAGCAGTTCCTAATGTAACTGAACATGGTATGGATGAAATGTTTCCCTTTTGATTATTCTCCCAACACTTCATCTGCTAATGCCTACTTCCCTGCTTATGTTACGCTGACTTGTATGGGGATTTTCAACAACAGTGCCAATTACCTCAAGCTCGATTTCGCCATTTTCAGTGGATGGCTTTTTGTCTGTTGTTTTTTTCGTACGCCACACTTCCTGTTCTACAAAACACCTGCAACAGTCTCTGTAAGACTCTCTTGCCTGGATGATGTCGAGATGAATATTTTTGAGCATAAAGTAAACAGCCAGTAAACAATTTTCTTGGCATTCCACAATAACAAGAATCACATCCATTCTTTCCTGTACAGGATACGATTTCATTTTTATACTACTCCTGAACAATTTTATTAAAAACACCTAAAGACTTGACACGACACAATAGAGTTAAAATACTTGACAAATGTCAAATAAATCGATAACAACTGTATATCCAATATCCCTGCCAGAGTCTCCTCGCTTCCCAAGTAGATATTGACATTTATTATGGAAAACAAACAATTCTAAATATCGAAAACTGCTTGAGTTAGGTATAGGAAACCATAGTATCAATTAAAAGGTAATAAAATGTTGTAGAAGAATAAGCTATTATATACAGGGTGTGCTATTTAAAATAAGAGACTTATTTGCAATATCATGCGTCAAATATCACTAGGAGGTTACTGACCATCCTGTATAACTTTACATTAAATTATTTTTTCTGTTACATGCAACAATCTTTCTACTAAATACTAATATAAGTTAGATTTTTTCTACGTTGCCAAGGGCAAGAAATTTTTTTTTGCGTTGAGGCTTCCATTTTCAAAAATTGCTGTATTTCTCAGAAACTGTAGGTTTTAGGTATAGGAATCCTATTGTAACTTACCTTTATTTTATCTCTAGATGACGAAAACCGAATAATATACTGGGTGTTCGATTAAAAAAAACATAACTTTGATATGTATCTTTTTTTGTGAACACCTTGTATCATCGAGAGTATTTTCAGAAGATGCCCCTGAAGACCCTGCACATGCTAGAAAAAAAAAACGGAATTTGTAAATTCGAACAGGGTTCATTAGAGAGACTGACGTGTATGTGGTGCCCCACCCTGTATATATATATCCATATATCCAACCTATAACTGAGAGTTATTATCAATTTTTGATGAAACTTGGCAATAATCTTTCTTTTATTATTAGCTTGGACGAGTTCGTTAGCCAGCCCTATCTCACCAGTTATGTTGATGAAATTTGGGTGATATGTTGCCCTCGTAAATACCTTATGACATACCAGAATTCAAGTTTGTAGATTCATAGAAAATTGAGTTAAACAAATTTGGAGCATTTAATGAAAATTCGCTACCATAACGCACTTGTTGCGTCCCGAAATTTTTAAAAATGTGTTGTAATAGTTTGAGTTAATTTAGCCTTTGTTATCAACTTTGTTCTGTACATGTTGCACCTTTAGATGATTATTATATTATAAACTGTTGGATGGGGTATTGTAAATAAATAAAAAACACAGAATACATGCATCTGTCGTTATACATTTAACTACATCTTGCCTACACTAAAAGTGCGCTATTGGGAAAAGGTACCCTGAATTCCTCATCAGGAAGCAAGCATTGTCTCTACTTATTTAAAGCCTAACCCAACTACTCCCAAGTCAACTATCGATTCACTATTTACAATCTTGGTTCAAGAGTGAACATATAGCTTTAGTTCTTAGCTGTATAAATCATATATTCTGAGTCATCATAGTGTATAAGAGAAGATAACATTAGCTCTAGCATTAGCTTGAGCATTAATTGATCAGGTTAGCATCGTAAATTGTCTGGCAGTTTAGATATAATAGATCAGGGCTGTAAAAATATTCCGCTTAAAGCGATTTATTGACATTTAATGTATTAATTTTTAATTTCTATTAAATTGTAGGTCAAGGTCAGCTAGTAAACCTTCTCGCAAGACAAAAGAACATAAGGAAAAAGACAAGGAAGTAAAGAAAGATGATAAAGACAAAGAAAAGGAAAAGGAGAAGGATAAAAATGATACAAAAGAGAAGGAAAGTAGCAAAAGACCATCATCTCCTGCTGTACGCGAAGATAAGAACCACACTAAAACAAGATCGAGGTAAGTTTTACTTTTATTTAATGAACATAAACAGAATACTTATTTTTTCCTTGACGTCATGTTAATAGGACAAGATCTCCTGATCGTCGTAAACGTAGACGCCGTTCACCTACTCCACGACCTACAAAAATCCATATTGGAAGATTGACTCGAACTGTCAACAAGGACCACATAACTGAAATTTTCAGCACTTATGGAATTATCAAAAATATAGAATTCCCCAAAGACCATGTGCATGGCCATCTAGGTCGTGGATACTGTTATGTTGAGTATCAGACAGCTGACGAGGCTGAAAATGCAATGAAACACATGGATGGGGGGCAGGTAGATGGCCAGGAAATTACTGCAGCACCTGTATTGATTCCTAAGCCTAGGCCCCCCCCTCCACCCAGGCGTAGCCCGCCTCCATTACACATGAGAAGGCCACCAATTCATAGACGAACGCCTCCTAGGTTTAGAAGACGCTCACCCCCAAGACCTCCCAGGAGAAGTCCTCCGCGACGTAGACCTCATTCCAGGAGTCCGCCTAGACGTAGGAAGCACAGTAGATCCAGCTCCAGTAGTTCACGTTAAAGGCTTGTATTTAAAAAAAGGTTTATAGTCTGTTTTACAAATGTCAGCTGTCTTGACTAGTGATTAAAGTTAATAGAAAGTTTTTAAATTATTGAATTTTAACACAATGTAATTTGAAGACTTGTGATTGGTTAAAAAAACCCAATTAATTTTAATTACTACTTAAAACATAAGCAGTGTTTGTGAAACCAGCCATTAGTATAAAATAACTAATATTACAGAGTTCTCTTTTCATCATTTGAATGCAACATAAAAATGTATTATTTCAAGATAGTATAATAAAAAGTGTGTTTTTAAACTTTTTTTTTTCATTAAGTCTTAGTAGACTATACAGTTTTGAATGATTTTGATAAAAGTAAGGTTCAGTATGTAATTTTTTTTTGCTACACACATTTTGCTAGTAATTTATTGATTGTAGTTTTTGACATAATGTATTGTTTAAAAAAATGCTTATCAAACAATCAGTTATCATTCTGTGATATAAACTAAATGATAAAAAAACAAGAACATAACGAAAGAGACATGATAAATAAATAACATGAAAAAAATTCGATTATGCTTTTAGTGAATTTTCTTCAACAAAAAAAAAAAAAATCAGTAATGAGGAGATCCCGACTTTTGAATTTAGAAAAAATCCTTCAACTGAGCGCGAACTAGGCCCCCTAGAACCTACATCCAGGGTCAGTTTCAATTTTCAATATATATATATATATATATATATATATATATATATATATATATATATATATATATATATATATATATATATATATATATATATATATATATATATATATAAGCTAGAACGAACCCTTTGGACTAACGTAAAGCACGCACTGGCATCGTGAAGAAATGCAAAAATCTGTTGATCAGCGTTTTGTGTGTAATATCAATCCATGGTGCAAAAAACCAGCTGCGAGTTTCCTAGAGACAATCATTATTGCAGAAACTCGCGTAATGTTCAGTTCACTGTAATTTTCACATAATTTTTTATAAGTTATAATTAATGTAGTTTGTTATAATTTTGGAAGACGTTATTAGCGCTGCAAGTAAGCTCACAGGATACCAGACGGCCTTAATCAACGCAAATAGTTCGATATAAGGGCCAGATTGTTTCAACAACTTACTGGTATAGAAAGAACCTTCACTCTCACTACAAGTGGTCCAATTTTAGAAGATTGGTACAGAAGCAGAATGATAAAATTCCTGTAAGTATCCCTTCCTGAATTTTGATTGATTTACTTGTGTCCTTTTATCAGGTCTTTGTTAGTTAAGAAAATTTTAACAGTCAGTCAAACACATTTTTACTGTTTAGCTTAATTAACTGAGTAATCATATTTAGCCGGATAAAGTTAGAAATTATAGCCATAAATAATTTAATAATTAATTTTACATTGACAAAAATTTTCTGTGTATTTTATTTTGTTTTATGATAACAGGTGATGCTAGAGATGTTCTAATCCGTTTGCCTGAACAGTCCTGGACCTCTCTTGAAGAAAGTCTCAAGGCTCAATTCGCGGATACTGGATCCGAAGACCTTTTATTAAATGATTTAACAACACGTTTCATGTTAAAAACTCAATCGTTTATTGATTACCATAATTTAATTAAAACAAAATTACAATCACTAGTAGGACATATTAATTTACAGAGTCAACCGGCAGCAATTATTTGTATAAAAAACAATATTTTGAGAACCTGCCACTAAATACTTTTAAAGCTGGTATAGAGCCATATCATAGTTATTTGAGATTTGCACATATAAATTCTTTGGCTGCAGCTTTCAAAACTTCTTTAATATAAACCCTTTTCAAAGAAACCCTAAAAATTTTGCACAATCACAAAACCTTGTCAAAGTAACCAAACTCCTGGAAGTAATCAGAGGAAAATAACTTATAACAGGCCTCAAAATAATTCGCAAGAAGCTCCAATCGCTATGTCAATATCTACTCGAAATACTAGACCTCCCTCAAGACCCCTTAGAGTAAGCAACTATTTTCAGCAAAGATCTCCTAAAGCATTCGCCCACGAAGAGCTTCATTTTCATGAAGACCCCCCTGAACAATACGAAAACTAATGAAAGTTATGCCGATGATGCAAATTTCGAAAATCAGTCAGTTGATCAAGAATATTATCACAATAATATGCAAGCCTCGGATTTTCTCGAAGAAGCCTCTGAAGAACAGAACTCATAGATATAAATTAGATTTCAGATTTTACAAAACTACCATTTATTGTCATTCCCTTATTGAATTTCAAGGTTCTTTTGGATACAGGAGCATCGAACAGTGTTATTAACCCTAATGTCGCTGAATGTTTTAGCAAAGATTACTTTATTAATGACCCTTTCAAATTAAAATCTATATCTGGTACTGTACAAGGTAATTATAGATTAATTACCCCCCTTTTAAAATAATTCGGCATTTATGACATTACATTCTGCGTTGCCGAATGGCATAATAGATTTGCCGCCTCATTGTTTGAAAAAAATTAAAAGCAAAGCTAGACTATGAGAAACAAGTCTTAAAAATCAATAACATTGAAATCCCGTCTTTCTTTGACTTGAATTCCGCAAATTTTAAACCATTTAAACAGATTCGTGGAAATACTATTAGAATTCCAGTTAACATAGAGAATGGCTCCGTTCTGTTACCTGAAATAAATGAGTCAACCTTTAGCACCCAAAATTCAAATGCCCAGCATGTAATGGTATTTTTACTGTACCCATAGAAAGAAAACTCCAAATTTAATTTAATTTTTGAGCCAGTGGAAGTCAAACCAATTGTAGTTTATGACGTACAATCCAAGTTACCAAAGGAAAGTCAAAATAATGTCTTTATCGACTTTTCTAGCGTCATAAGAACGTCTCATCTTAATGATGAAGAAAAAGAAAAAAATATTGCACCTATGCACAAAATGTAGACATTCTTTATAACGAAAATTCAGATTTAACTTTTACCAGTGCTCTTAAATATCACTTAAAAACACGCAATGAACCTATTTATGTTGTCATATAAATACCCTTTTCATTTAAAAAACGAGATTCAGGTCCAAATTCAAAAGCTTTTAGATAATAAATATGTCCTTCTATTTCTCCGTATTCATCTCCTGCCTGGATCGTCCTCAAAAAGATTGATTCCAGTGATAAACGTAAATGGAAACCTGTTATAGACTATAGGAAACTAAATGCCAATATTATAGAGGAAAAGTACCCTTTACCCCGTATCGAAGAGATATTAGATAATCTCGGAAAGTGTACATATTTTAGCACTATTGACCTTGCACAAGGTCTTCACCAATTAGATCTTACAGCCGATGGTAAACTGCGTTTACGGCCAACAATGGTCATTATGAGTACCTCAGAATACCTTTATCTTGAAGAATGCACTAAGCATAAATTCTGTTTCATGTATATGGACCGTATCGTGATTTTTTCTAAGTCCCTCCAAGAACACCTCATCCACATAAAACAAATTTTCCAGAAATTAAGAGAAGTAAACTTAAAAGTACAACTTGATAAGTGTGACTTTTTTCGTAAAGAGGTAGCTTTTCTTGAATATGTAATATCACGTGACGGGAGAAAGTCGGATCCCAATAAAATTATCGATATCCAAAATTACCCCCTTCCAAAAACTCAGAAGCAAATAAAATCGTTTTTAGGACTGATTGGATATTACAGAAGATTGATCAAAAATTTCGCTAAAATCGTCCACCCTTAATTAAACGGTCAAAAAAGACACCCCTATGAATTTAGATGACCCCCTGTACATCCAAGCTTTTGAACACGCAAAAGAATTCATTTCTAACTCGTCTATTCTTGTTTATCATGACTTCAAAATATCATTCTGTTTAACAACTGATGCTAGTAACACAGCAATCGGAGCAGTTTTGTCTCAAGATCAAAAGCCCATTGCATTTTATTCTAGAGCTTTAAATAGTGCAGAGAAAAATTATTCCACAATCGAAAAAGAATTACTTGCTTTAGTAACAGCCGGCAAGCATTTTTGCCCTTATTTATTTGGCAGAAAATTCGTTATCGAAACCGATCACAAACCCCTAGTTTGGCTTTTCTCTATTAAAGAACCAAATTCCAGACTAGTAAAATGGCGTAAACTAGAAGCATATGAATTTACAATTAAATATAAGAAAGGAATGTGATTTTAGTGATAGTGTGTTACAAAAAGAGAAGCAGTTTGCCGAAAATCAAGCGTAGCCGAAAGAATAAGGACGTTCTTCAATCTGATGATGGAATAGTTAAGTTAGAACGAAACCCTTTGGAGTAACGTAAAGCACGCACTGGCATTGTGAAGAAATGCAAGAATCTGCTGATCAGCGTTTTGTGTGTAATTTCAATCCATGATGCAAAAAACACCAGCTGCGAGTTTCCTAGAGACAATCATTATTGCAGAAACTCGCATAATGTTCAGTTCACTGTAATTTTCACGTAATATCTTATTTTAGTGAATTTTCGTAGAAAAAATTCACTAATGGGGAGATCCCGACTTTTGAATTTTGAAAAAATTTTTGCAAATGAGCGCGATCTAGGACCCCTAGAACCCATATCCGGGGTCAGTTTCAATTTTTATATGTTTATATATATATATATATATATATATATATATATATATATATATATATATATATATATATATATATATATATATATATATATATATATGTCCGATAACTCAAAAAATAATAGGCCGATTTTGATAAAATTTGGCACGTACCTTCCTTTTGTAAATGGCTTGGATAAGTTCGTTAGTCAGGAAAATCGGATGAGGTTTTCCGGGAAAATTTTGAGTTTTCATTCGAAAAAAATTCTTATCTCAAAAAGTAATAAGCCGATTTTAATAAAATTTGGCATGTACCTTCCTTTTGTAAATGGCTTTGACAAGCTCGTTATTCAGGAAAATCGGATGAGGTTTTCTGGGAAAATTTTGAGTTTTCATTAGAAACAATTTTTTTTCTCAAAAAGTAATAAGCCGATTTTAATAAAATTTGGCATGTACCTTCCCTTTATAAATGTCTTTGACAAGTTTGTTAGTCAGGAAAATCGGACGAGGTTTTCCGGGAAAATTTTGACTTTTCATTTGAAAAAAATTTTTATCTCAAAGAATAATGGGCAGATTTTAATATAATTTGGCACGTACCTTCCTTTTGTAAATGGCTTTGACAAGTTCGTTAATCAGAAAAATCGGACGAGGTTTTCCGTAAAAATTTTGAGTTTTCATTTGAAAAAAAATTTTATCTTAAAAAATAAAAAAACTATGATAACCAAATTTGGTAGGTAGGTTTACGATATAAAAAGTAAACTATACACCAAAATTTAGATTTTCATGTTACAAGAAAAAAAAGTTATAATAAAATATTTTGTGCCAAATCATTTCTATGAAAATTCACTACCATAACGCACTTGCTGCGTCCCGAGATTTTTTTTATTAGTTATAATCAGGGCTCGGATTTATATGCAAACTTTTTAGGTGAAATAAGCACATATATATATATATATATATATATATATATATATATATATATATATATATATATATATATATATATACATATATACATATATATATATATATATATATATATATATATATATATATATATATATATATATATATATATGTATATATGTATATATATATATATATATATATATATGCAGGAAATTAAAAAAAAATATGCACCAACTTGAACAAAATATGCACAAAAATATCAATATATGCAATGCATAAATAATCAGTATACCAATAAAACAAGTTTTTAAAGGTCTAAGCTATTAATTTTATTCACAATCAATACCACATAGGACCCTAATTATATTATTAATGAATTATTCATCAATATTATTATTGCAAGTATTACTATTAACAAATATTATTAAGTGGCGCTCTAAATTATCTATTTTGAAAGATTGCCTTCTCTCAGTTAGTAAGTTTTTATACGAAGAAAAAGTCCATTCTGCGTCGACTGAGGTAATTAGAGCATATTTTAAGCTTGACAATATGGTAGGGTCTACATTGTTTAAATTGTCTGAAAAATCTCCATCCAGAGCTTTTACAATCTGCGTTAACTTGGGAAAACCCTCATTTTTTGTGAGTGTTTCTGATAATTTTTTTGTAATTCTATTTGCTTTATCAATACTTTGTTTGAAATGTTCTATTAATTTAACTGATTCAGTTAGCAAAACATTTTGCTGCTGAATTTTTTTTTATAGTTTCTGTAACTATTTTATAATTACTGTTTATAAAATACAATTGCTGGCTCAATTTGGAGTCCTTTAAAATAATTTTTGCTTGTTTCACTGACGCACCTGCTTCATCTGAAAATTGAAACATTACCTCCGTGATTTCTCTTTCTCTAAAATGTTCAAAATAAAATAAGGCAGCCTCGATCCAGGTTCACCATCACGTTATTACAGGTCTAGGAGGTAATGGTACCCCAGACAGAACTTCTCTATATCTTTGAACTCTTAAAGGAGCTTTGACGAACACTTTTTTCATATTATTAATAAATTCATCGACTAAAGGAAATTGCTGTCTAATTTCTTCTGCTACCCTGTTTAACCCGTGAGTCAGGCACGTACAATCAATTAAGTTGTGATAAAATATTTTTAAATGAATTCCAACTTTGACCATATATGAAGCAGCATCGGTAAGCAGTAATAAAACTTTATCAACTGGTACAGCACTTGGTAAAAACACGTTTGACAGACCCTCTTGAATAAATCTTGTTATAGTAATATTATTTGTTTTTTCTATTTCTTTGACTGCAATTAAATAAGGTCTAGATGAAGAAATTTCAGTTAAGTTGCCTATCATTAAATTAGCAATATATCTACCACAAACATCTTGAGTTTAATCTACTATTATGTAACAAAAATTATTTTTTATAAGGCTTTACTTCTGAAAAAATTTCTAAATAGCATTTTTCACCCATATTTTTTTTCAAAGTACTTTCATCTGGTATAGACTGTTTACAATATTTTTCCAAAAATGACTCGAAGGCAGTGTTATTTAATTTATTCAGTGGAATGTTAGAAGCAACCATTGCCTTGCATAAGACAAATTTAAAGGTATCCTCTTCTGCTTTCTTTGTTTGGTTTCCCAAACATTCGCGTATTGATGCTTGGGATGTACTATTTGAATTCCGGTTTTCACAATTTCTTTGATGCAGAGCTGTCTTACACTGTTGGTCTATGAGATATTTCCTTGCGCTTGAAATCTGTTCGAAAAGAAATCAATATTACTACAGGCATTTACATTTTTTTTCGAATACATAGAAATTTAGTATTGTTTTTATACAATAACCGTGAGTTAAGTAATAAAAATAAGGAAGTATATTTTTAATTCGTATTTCAGTATTTTTTAAAAACTGCAAGGTATTTTTTTAATACTTTATTTAATTTTTTATTTCGATTGAATTTTATAATTTTCGATTATAAAAATCATGTGTCAGAAAATTTAGCAACTAGATACTGGGCTGATTAATGGCGAAGGTTAGAAAAACAAAGAAAATAGATCAGTTGCTTAAAATAAAAAGTAATTTACCACTTTCCCGCGTGGTTTACAAAAAACGTTGTCACCATCTACAGAAAGCTCTGAGTGTGGCCGTATCCAGCTTGGCAATTTGGAGCACATTTTTTTACATTATAAAATAATAAATATTAGTGAATTTTTTTAAATAAAAATTCACTAATAAAAACAACCCTACACTAACACTGTCCAAAGATGAAGTAAGTTAACTGTGTGTGCAACTAAACAAAAGTAAACTAAATAAGGGAAACAAATTATTTCAATTCTAGACACTACTGGCATGTAAATAAATCAGCCCTAATCCCTTTAATCTCTTTTTACGAGACTTAAGATAGGAATAAAATTACCTGGCGGTCAGTCCTTTAAATACATTCTGCAGTTATTATTGGGAATTCCAGACACAGTTTTTATGATAGGTGAGTGTAAAACCCTAGTTCTTACGAATTTTAGATTTATACAATACCTACAAATTGCATTATGCTATTTATTTCACGTTGATGTAAAGTACAAAAAAAGAGCGCCATTACTGACAATCCTTCCAAGAATTTGTTTTTATACTCTCACCTACCAGCTACTAGTTTCATTTAGGTATAGCACGTACAAAGCTAGGAGGCGGTAGATTCTAAGAACCCAGAGATAGCTCACCCTGTCTAGCGCACTGTCTTATATCTGAGGAAGCGCTTGAACTATACAATACCAGGAATTTAGAATCTCCTTTCCGTCAGCTACATTTGAACGGCCTATAAATGAGTGCATATTGTTCGACCGACAGCTCCTACATGTATGCAACCCCTGCATACACCAATTCATTTAGGCGGATGTACAATAATAGTCTGGTCGAGTATATTTCATCCCGTGAGTGTTGAAGTTTATGCAATAGGCAAGTTGCTTAACACCTTTGCGTGTTTATATAGTATAGCTATGATTAAGTTAAAAGAACCCTTGTTTTGGATTTATAAGACCATTTTAAAGCAAACTAAATTGCTAACAGATTTTTTCTGATATTTGAAAAAAAAAAAGGCACCTAATAAGAGTTATCCATTTGCAATAACAAAAAAGTGTTGACGCAGCAAGTGCGTTATATATATATATATATATATATATATATATATATATATATATATATATATATATATATATATATATATATATATATATATATATATAATTTATTTATTTTATTTGCAGCAAATAAAAATGTAGAACAGTCTTTCCTTGTTTGTTATGTACATTATTTAAAAAGACATATGTAAGACAGCTTTTTCCTTGTTTATTTTGTTCATTAAAAAAAAAGACAATATATTTTGCAAAATAAACTTGCCGCCTATAAAGGCATTAAAAAATTTATAAAAGACAGTTTTTTTGAAAATATTTGACAATAAAAGAACAAAATAGAGAGTTTATTAAAATCTGGTTTTTCTTTTAATCAAATTGTTTTAATGAAAAAATGAATAAAACTTATACATATCATTCGATTTTTTTACGACAATAACAGAACTGCCTGTCATTCTCCATACTTTCTTTGAGCGTGGACATTATAATTCAGGCTTACGACTATTTATATCTTCTTCAAAAACAATGATTTATCCATTAGTATATTTATTTATATCTAACTCGACATATTTTTTTTACACAAATAACTGATGGCATGATCACATATTCAATTTCCAATGATTTTTTCTTGATTGCCTATATACATTTATAAAAAAGAAGTACTTAACCTTCTGCCCTCAACTCATGTGATCTTTTGCAACTAAATATGAAGCAGAGATCAATATTGGGTTTTATACAACGAAAACAACGTTTTACCCAGCCGGCAGACAAATACTGAAAAAAGCGGTATTCTCGCTCGAATCACCACTCTATTGTAGTGTCGACTAAACAATCTGTCGGTTGAAAGAACTGTCGACCCAACGATATGCCACACTATAAATTTACCTTAGCAGTTCCTTACATTGAAACAAGTATATGGCTTTTGTTATATACAGAAACCCCTAAGAATTGTAAAATTTATATCTCCAGAAATAACAAAGTAAAGGGAACCAAGTTTGGTGCGCGTGTTTGTGTTATAAAGAGGGACCATGTACCAAAATTTAGGTAGGTACGTTTAAAGGCAAAAAAGTTATGGGCATTTAAAGAAAACAAATTTGGGTTTTCCTCAAAACGCCATCGCGATTTGAAACATCAAAATTGGCAACATTTAGGCAAAGAACCTGAAATAAATACAGATTATGTAAAAAAAATGTCGCAAGAAAAGTGTTCTGCAAACCCTTAAGTTTCAGTTTCAACCATCATTGTCCTTCATTTTACTAAAATATGTACCGAAAATTCATTTCAAATAGACACTTTCTCTGATGCTTTGGCGGTAGTTTTAGTTAAGTTTATGGTTTAACAGTCTATCATTTTCACACTAAGTGAGTGGCGAACGTGTCGCCACCTAGCTCGGAACCAAGTACTATGTTGTCACGCCCGCTCCAAATAACAGAGTATTAAAAATAGAGACGGTATACAACTAACTAAAAATTTAAAAAATTGTTAGCCCTGGCCCATTTCTACCCCAATATAGGGACAAAGTATGTAAGACTAGATGCATTCTCGCAACAATTAGAACCGTAGACCGGTTTCGCTCTCATTAAAGCTCTTCAGTACGGCATACTAATTGCAGCAAAAATGCACCAAAAATAACACGGCTATCGTATAGCCAGTCTTAAAACACTAAGTGAGTGGCGAACGTGTCGCCACCTAACTCGGAACAAAGTACTATGTTGTCACGCCCGCTCCAAATAACACAGAGTATTAAAAATAGAGACGGTATACAACTAACCAACAATTTAAAAAATTGTTAGCCCTGTCCCATTTCTACTCCAATATAGGGACAAAGTATGTAAGACTAGATGCATTCTCGCAACAATTAGAACCGTAGACCGGTTTCGCTCTCATTAGAGCTCTTCAGTACGGCATACTAATTGCAGCAAAAATGCACCAAAAATAACACGGCTATCGTATAGCCAGTCTTAAAACACTGAGTGGCGAACGTGTCGCCACCTAGCTCGGAACCAAGTACTATGTTGTCACGCCCGCTCCAAATAACACAGAGTATTAAAAATAGAGACAGTATACAACTAACTAACAATTTAAAAAATTGTTAGCCCTGGCCCATTTCTACCCCAATATAGGGACAAAGTATTTAAATTTAAATGGGCCAGGGCTAACAATTTTTTAAATTGTTAGTTAGTTGTATACCGTCTCTATTTTTAATACTCTGTGTTATTTGGAGCGGGCGTGACAACATAGTACTTGGTTCCGAGCTAGGTGACGACACGTTCGCCACTCACTTAGTGTTTTAAGACTGGCTATACGACAGCCGTGTTATTTTTGGTGCATTTTTGCTGCAATTAGTATGCCGTACTGAAGAGCTCTAATGAGAGCGAAACCGGTCTACGGTTATAATTGTTGCGAGAATGCATCTAGGCTTACATACTTTGTCCCTATATTGGGGTAGAAATGGGCCAGGGCTAACAATTTTTTAAATTGTTAGTTAGTTGTATACCGTCTCTATTTTTAATACTCTGTGTTATTTGGAGCGGGCGTGACAACATAGTACTTGGTTCCGAGCTAGGTGGCGACACGTTCGCCACTCACTTAGTGTTTTAAGACTGGCTATACGATAGCCGTGTTATTTTTGGTGCATTTTTGCTGCAATTAGTATGCCGTACTGAAGAGCTCTAATGAGAGCGAAACCGGTCTACGGTTCTAATTGTTGCGAGAATGCATCTAGTCTTATATCATTTTCAGCTAATTTTTGTAGAAAAAATTCTTTAATGAGGAGACCTTATATTATTGCATTTTTGAATTTTTTATCGAAATATGATGCATGTTTGTAAGAAAAAAAATCTAGACGCAGTAAGTGCCTTTTGGTAGCGAATTTTTATTAAATCCTTCAAATTTCAACAACTTAATTTGCTATTAACCTAAGGTTTGTTGGCTAGGAAACCAGTTTTCTCGGAAACATTTTAAGTTTATTTTCGAAAAATTTTTGTACATTTTCAAATCATAAGTTATTTGAATGAAATATGGTATATTGTTTCTGATTATATTTTGAGTTAGCTTTCATAAATACAAGCTGTTCAAAATGTTTGTCAGATAATTTATTTAAGGAGATAATTTCTACAAAACAAAACAGCCGCTCAACAGGGCCCGATGAAGGCAGACATGCATGGTATTTTAGAAATAAGTTTAACCCCACAATAAAATCAGGTTTTTCGTTTTATTTTTCCTATGAATGATGAGTGAGGTCCTATATTTTTAGATAAAAATTTTTTTCGAGAGAAAACTTGGAACTTCCCAGAAAACCTTGTCCGATTTTCCTGGCTAACGTACTCATCCAAGCTATTAATAAAAGAAAGGTAGTTGCCAAGTTTCATCAGTACGGTTAATTACTTTTTGAGTTATCGGTTGGATACATGCATACATACATACATATACATACATATATATATATATATATATATATATATATATATATATATATATATATATATATATATATATATATATATATATATAAGTTTTTAATAAAAATGCTCACCTCAATCTCAATGGTGTTATCTGCTGGAAGTGTTAATATTTCCCTTGCTGGGGTTGAGAACTTCGTATCTTCAATGCAGACTGCACTGTTTATAATTAGGGATAGTCTAGCAAAAAAAAAACAGGAACTATAGTAATACCTGTACTACACTATGGTAGACGGAAGATGGAACATGGTTTCACCTGCATACTCACGAGTCGAGGGACTTCCCCTAAGTTGTTTATGCATTGAAGTTGATGACACCTCCGCTAGGTGTGTATGCAACAGCAGACAGCTAACCTCAATCTCAATGGTGTTATCTGCTCCAAGTGTTAAAATTTTTCTTCCTGGGGTTGAGGACTTCGTATCTTCAATGCAGACTGCACTGTTTATAATTAGGATAGTCTAGCAAAAAAAAACAGGAACTAGTAATACCTGTACTACACTATGGCAGACGGAAGATGGAACATGGTTTCACCTGCATACTCATGAGTCAATGGACTTCCCCTAAGTTGTTTATGCATTGAAGTTCATGACACCTCCGCTAGGTGTGTATGCAACAGCAGACAGCTAATCTCAATCTCAATGGTGTTATCTGCTGAAAGTGTTAAAGTTTTCCTTGCTGGGGTTGAGGACTTCGTATCTTCAATGCAGACTACACTGTTTATAATTAGGATAGTCTAACAAAAAAAACAGGAACTAGTAATACCTGTACTACACTATGGTAGACGGAAGATGGAACAGGGTTTCACCCGCATACTCATGAGTCAATGGACTTCCCCTAAGTTGTTTATGCATTGAAATTGGTGATAGCATCAGTGGAATGAACGTCTGTATGCAACAGCTAACACAAGTTAACGCAAGCGCGCTATTATAGGAGAGTCCTCCACAGTAAAATTTGGAAGTATTATAAAGTTAAATCAGATAACCAGTAGTTGAAATCGTTACACCTAAATGCGTAATTCAATTAGATTTAGAGTAAATCAATTACTACAAAAGCAGTCTGATTACTTCAGATAGTGTAATTACTTTGAAAGTAATTCAATGACTGGAAAGTGGTTAAACTATACTTGAAAATAAATTCAAAAGAAATTCAATTCAAATTCTACAATACAGTGAAAACGATTACATATTCCGATTACTCATTGAACAGTAATTGAAGTATCAATTATCAATTACTTCATTCAGAAAATAATTGAATTACAGTCATTCAATTACCTGAAAGTAATTTAACTTTTTTTTTCAATTACTTTAGTTGAATTACTTGACAGCCCTGCTCGTATGTAATCGTTAGTTTTGGCTTCAGTAATCATTCGGGATATAAGATTCTATAGGCCCAATTCTATAGACTGATATGGTTATCCACACTACACATATGAATTCGCATTGCGGATTACTGATTCTTGATGCCACGCCCCTTCCACGTACATTGACTCGATACCACTGTACAGATTTCTTGTGAAGTAAGCGCTTAAATTTCCCGGCCAGACATAGATCCAAGGTATCGCAGCGTGTCAAAATTTGGTTCAAGTCTTATTAGCCTTGGAAAAAACAAAAATTGGTTTTGTCTATTGGTTTTTTTATAACTGACACTTGTTCATCACAATGTCAGAAGTACGAAAATTGAGTATAGAGCTGTTATTAAATTCCTTACTCGATAAGGTCTTCCACCTCAAAGCATCAATAAGATTAGCTGGATGGAGTGTACGGGGAAAATTCTATGTCTTATTCTGTAGTAAAGGATTGATTAAAACGGTAGGAATAATCCTTGGAAGATGACGCAAGAACAGGAAGGACGGTGGAAGTGGTGACGGTCGACAAGATTGTCCTTGTTAAGAATCTCGTGTTAAGCAATCGACTCTTGAAAGTGAAAGAATTATCAAAAATGTCGGGGCTTTGAAATATAAGCGTTCGCCGAATCTTCCACGAGTATTTAGGCATGAATAAAGTTAGTGAAACGTGGGTCCCCAAACATCTTTCAGTAGTTCAGCACCAGCATCGTGTTGAACATGCCCGATCCTTTTTGGATGTCTGTAGAAAAAACCCTGTGGCTGTGTTGAAAACAATTGCCACAGGGATGAAACAATGGTTCTCTACTATGATCCTCTGTGCAAAAGGGAGTCGATGGAATGGAGGCGTAAAGAAGAAGCACAGCCAAGAAAGTTCAAGGTCTGCGAGCCTACAGAAAAACTGACACGATACGATTTTTTGGGATTGTGGGGGTATTCTTCTCATATACTTTAAAAAGAACGCAACACCACAGTCAACGGGACATATTATTTATTTATTTATTTATTTATTTATTTACGGGCCAGGAGCCCATTTTAGATAAGTACAAAAAGAAAAAATATATACAATAAAAGCAGTTAATAAAGCATACAAAATGGTTGCAAGTTAGACAAAATGAAAAAAAAATAGGCAATATAGGCAAAATATAGGCAATAAATATTAAGTACCGATTAACTAAACTTACAAAGTGACAGTTGTTTTAAGAAAACTGATTTTCTTGTGAAAAAGTCAAGTTCATCAGACAATTTGTTGGCCAACATTGAGCATCTAATTAAATAAGAGTTGTGACTGTAGTTGGTACGATGAAAAGCGACAAGAAATGAACTCTTTGAACCGAGTTACTCTTGGTGGAACAAAGAAGTTGATCATAGAAAGTAAGTGAGGACAAGATACCTCGAAGTTAATTATATTATAAAAAAGTTTTAAATCTTTTTGTTTACGTCGAACATCAAGAGGCATGATATTAAAATATGTTAGTAAATCATCGATACCACCACAGTCATGGTGGCTTTTGAAAGCAAGAAACTTTAAAAATTTGCACTGTACTTGTTCAAGACTGACTGAATGACATGCATAGTAGGGAGACCATACAGAAGAGGCATATTCAAGAAGAGGACGTACAAGAGAAAAATAAAGAATTTTAACAGATCTGTTGGTGAAATCAGAGGTACATCTTTTAACAAAGCCAAGCAACTTCAGAGACTTAGAAATCACATTAGAAACATGAGGAATAAATGAAAAAGATGAATCAAATGTAACACCCAAATCTCTCACTAATTCAACAGACTTCAATGGTACACCGTTGATGTAATAGGTATGTTCAAGTCTGTTCCTTCCTCTATAAAAAGAAATTGATTGGCATTTAGATGGATTGAGTTCCATCCCATTGTTAAGACACCAGCTTATTAAGTTGTCAATGTCGTACTGAATCTTAAAAAAGTCTGAGGGATCTGTAATCCCGGAGAATAATTTCAGATCGTCAGCAAACAACAAAAATCTACAATGAGAAAAACACTCATGAATATCATTAATGAAGATATTAAATAGCAAGGGCCCCAAGTGAGAACCTTGTGGCACACCAGACAAAACCTTTATCCCATTGCACATAAAATTCCCTATCCGCACCACCTGATATCTGTCAGAAAGGTAACTACCTATCCAGCTGAGAAGAGGGTCGCCAACACCAAACATATGTAGCTTATGGATTAAGAGGTTATGGTTCACTCTGTCAAAGGCCTTGGAAAAGTCGGTATAAACAGAGTCAACCTGAATACCCGCCGCCAAGGACTCCGACAAGTAGGCACTGTACACCAACAGGTTTAGGTCAGCAGAACGACCTGATATAAATCCATATTGCTGGTCAATGATCGAACCACTAAGGAGAGAAGTAAGAGTCTCACACAGAAGATCCTCAAAAATTTTAGGAATAACGCTAAGAATACTTATCGGTCGGTAGTTCTCAACAAGACCTCTGTCACCAGATTTAAAAATTGGAAGAATGAAACTAAGTTTCCAGCATGTAGGGAAAACACCCATTTCCAGAGATAAATTAAAGATGAACCATAAAGGTCTAGACAAATTAAAACTACAGCACCTAAGAAGAGATGGGGGAATACCGTCTGGCCCAGGACTTTTACTGACATCTAGGGCTGCAAGTTTAGTATAAATGTCTGATATTTTAATGTGGTGCACTGACAAATTCAGCTCAGCATAAGAAAATTCATGGGTAGGGGAAGAACACTTATCGCCGCTGTAAACCGACGAAAAATACTCAGCGAACATGTCAACAATGTCTAATCCCGATGAACTTATTTGATCATTATATTTTAAAGTACTTGGAAAATCAGCATTCTTATACTTGGAGTTAACAAATTTCCAGAAAGGTTTGGTATTATTACATAGTGATGACTCAGTTTCGGAAACATAGTTAATGTAAGCTTCACGAGATTTTATCTTATGCAACACTCCTTCATAAATTATTGCAAAATATTCGGGAGAAAAGACGGGAAACTGACCAGAGGTCTGCGTTAGCTCTGTGACAATGCACACTGCTGGATTTGCACAAGCCGCAATTCATGACTGTGATTTCGAACAAACTGATCACAGTCCAGATATGGCCCCCAGGAACTATATCTGTTTGGAAGTTTGAAAAACGACATTCGAGGGTGTCATTTCAGTGACGACGAATAGGTGAAAGGTTCAGTTTGGGCACATTATATGAGAACAAATTGAAATAATGCTTTTTAAGGGGTGTAGAATTGTTGCTGAAACGATGTAATACGTGCATTAATGTTAGGGGAGGACTATGTTGACAAATAAAATGTTATTGTGAGTATGCTGTTTCTTTCATAATCGGGCTGGGAAATGTTGTGGCTTAACTCGTATTAAACTAACCATAAAGTATACCTAAGATGCAGAGCCGTCTAGTCAATCACTAAATAGTAAACTCTAACAAAAACTACTCCTTTCTTCACAACACCAAGAACTAAAATGTGGGAAATTCCATTCCCCTTATTTACCAAATTGAATTTTTTATTTAAGGAAAAACCTACACAAAAATACAATCGTGTGAGTATTTACTTACTATTCTCTTTTACATACTACATTCAAATAAATAAATATAAAATCTGACAAAAAAAATAAAAAATATGAAAATCACAAAATCTAAAATTTAAACATGATTAATTTTTTTATGCCGATTGCAATAATAATGTATTTAATAGTTATTTCATACATATAAGCATTCATTCTGAGCATTAAATTATTTTTTTTTAATTATTCTTTCGCAACATTTTTATTACTGCTGAAATTCTGGATGTAAATGGAAACAAATGCCTTTTAAATTTTCACATGTAGAAGTATAGTGTATGCAAAGTATTAAAATAAAAAATAAGTACATTGATCGTTAGATTTCGATTTCTTAATTATTTTCCTCATACTTGATCTTACTTTTTTGTACTTAATCAGATTTTCGGGGGTTTTATGATGTTTAATATGATTCGTAGCCCTTCGACACTGTTTGGCTATTTCGGCACATTTATCATTTAACCAGAAGTTATTTCTGCAAGAAAAACTATTTTTACTTTTACGTATTGAAATTTCAGCAGTTCTTATTATGATATAGTTAAATTTGTTAACTATTTCATTTATATCATATGAAAATTTTAATTATGATAACCGTCCAGTAATTGTGGCTTGAAAATTATGCCAATTTGCAGATTTTATTTTCTATTTTACACTAGGAGGAGCAGTATAGCCATATTATTTTGTCAACTGCAATTTTGACTGCAGATTGAGCATCACCAAAACTTAGCCCAAACAACATTTAAAGTCAAATAGACGTAAAATCGCCCTACGAATAGGTCGGCGACCAAATCACCACAGGTCATTTTCAAGTAAAATTTAAGTGTATATTACCAATGTGGGGAATAAAGTCAAAGTAATATGGAAGTCGATAATAGGTCCAGCAAGGCGTTTCGACCAAGGCGTTTTAGTTATAATTAGGGCATTTTCATTCAACATTGGGCCAATGGACGTAATATATTGGTAAATATGTGCTACGCTTTACTTGAATCTGACATCTTGGCGCCGAGTGCCGTGACGTTCTTAACAACGAACTACGCATGTGACATTATTCGGTTCTGTAGGATCTGTGGTTATGTATGTATAAACAAGCAGTAGAGTAGTAGAGATATTGTCCATATTTGTTAAAAAATGACATCTTGAATGATCAAAGAACGTACTTTAAATATTTGGAACAATCATAAAGGAGATTCGCACTGTATAAAGAAAAAAACCACTGCGGTTATGTTTTTTTTTCTCTTAACATGATGATGATACTGCGATAAATTTCGAACGCCCGTGTAAAGGATAAAATTAGTGAAAATAAAAAATTACTCAAAATTATTGAAATTCTGATTTTGGAGGATTGGTGATGTAAACAACACAAAACTATCCTGTCGTCATGGTATACAAGCATTATTTAATGTTTTTTTCGAACTAAAATTTGATTACACTTTATTCAACAAAAAATTATTTTTCACTTTCCAATACAATCAAGATGAATACCGCAAAATTAAATTAATATGGCTGCCCTTCTAACATTATTGACCTGAAAGTTAATTTTGCCCTATTTTTTACCTATGTCACAATCCCTAATGACAGGGCACACTAACCAAACTTTGAAGGCATTTTGTCCTATTATGGGAATTTCAACTATATAGTAAACGAATTTTGTTTGAATTTATTAGAAATGAAACATTTTCGTCTATATATATATATATATATATATATATATATATATATATATATATATATATATATATATATATATATATATAACTTATATCCGTGCACAGCCGAGAGACATATAGGAATGATTATACAGCGCTTTTGGTCTTTGATTCCATAATATATAGACATTAATAGAAAATAGGAACAAAATAAGATAAGTAAATAAACATAAACATGACAGCTGACTGTGTTGACAATGCTTCACTCCATTTGGCATGAAAAGGGATGTATTATATTGAAGAGGGAAACGTGCTGATTTGATACCAGCATATAATAGAAATTCAGTTTTACTTTCATATACCTAGTTAAGTACACTTGGAGAACCCAAATCACCACAACACATTTTAAAAGACCTGACGATCGTTTCACTTACCAAGTTAGCGTCATCAGAGGATGAAACATTCTGAATGTTTCATCCTCTGATGACGCTAACTTGGTTAGTGAAACGATCGTCAGGTCTTTTAAAATGTGTTGTGGTGATTTGGGTTCTCCAAGTGTACTTATCAGTGCTCATCACAGGTTCCAATCTTCACTTAGTTTCATATACCTAGTAGTAGTAGCCGATAAAGTTGTCATACTTTTTTAGGATTTACACAGAGAACATTATCGAAATAATAATTATTAATATGAAGCGAACTGAATACAAGAATTCACTCTATAATAATTTGTAGTATGTCTGTAAACTTATTGGTTTCAAAAGGGGCATTGTAACACTATATTTGTTACTGGTGCACGCACATTCACAACAAGAATAAACTTTTATTGATGAAGTTTATCAACTGACACACCTTTAAGATTCACAAATGTATTCCACTGCTGTACACTTTGAACTTTGAGGACAATTTTCATATCAAGTCGGATTTTATGGGTATTTTCAACATGAAGGTAGGCAATTTGACTTGGAAGACCATTTCTGCAGTAATTATGACTTTATAGCCGATCAGAAAGCCATTTTAGGTTAGCTCAGTGCCCAAAATATTTCCTGTGCTGTATTGCACTGAAATTGGTAATATATATGTAAGCTGGACTTCATAAGAAGACCTCCAATTTACTATACCACAGAGACATATTGCAGGTTAATATTAGGTAATAAATTACCGTAGGTATTTTTAGGTATCTGGGCTTGGTAGTCGATTTTCAGTCCAATTTAGGGCACACGTCGACCTAAAAATTACCAACTCTGGAATTGAAACACAAAAGTATATTAAGTATATTTTATGAGTAAAATTGAACCAATTTTTTCCCAATTTAGTTACTTGTAAGTTACTGACTTTGGAGTAATTTTAATAGTCAAAAATAAGCTAGTTCGGAGCCGCATTTCCAAATTTGTAGTCATTATGACAATGAAGGCAATATTTTGGTTAATTATTACTAAATTACAACTTGGTTAGGTTATTTGAACTCGAGTGCTGGTTAACATGCCTTAATTTGTTGCTTGGGAGGTCAGTACTAGAAAAGCTACCTGAGGCAGCATCAAGATGTGTGGCACTTGTATCATTTAGTAGTGTAAGATCCAAATTTGTAAGTATATCTTCTCTTAGTTTTCCTTTACTGTTAGTAAATGATTATCTCCAAGCTAAGTTATGGCTGTCAAAATCTCCAACCAATATAAATGGAGTCGCTAATTGACTTATTCATTTAGAGATATCAGACTGGGTAAAGTTAGTATTTGGAGTTATGTAGACGTTACAGATCGATAAGTTGTTCGGGTTATTTTTATTGCCATGCCATCTAGATTTGTACTTAATAAAATAGGTTCTCAGTGAAAAGATTCCTTTACAAAAATTGATGTACACACATTAGCTATGAGGTCACTTGTTCGGATAAAATCGAAATTGTTGTGGTTTTTTAGTTTTGGGTTATGATTTATGATTTGAAATTTGTTTCTTGTATACATAGAATATCTGGATTTGGATATGAAATAATTGTTTTCAAAAAATCATAGCGGGAGTAAAACCCGTAGCAATTCCATTGTAAAATAATGAAGGCTACTAATGAGATTTTTACGAAGAAATTATTTGGGCATCAGTTTGATTAACTACCAATATATTAATGTTTGGATATAAACAAATCTATCAATATGTATTTGTAACTATCTAAATGATGGAAATTGGTAAACTAATTTAGAAAACCTTAAAATTATTTTGCAATAGTAGCAAATCTATCCTGAGCAATTTTTTGTATTCTTGCCATTATATCTTCAAAGGGTCCTATTGCTTCTTGAAAGTCTTTTCTTGATAGACGAAACAATTCGCAAGCATCGACTGCAACTACATATGCAGTCCGTACCACGTTCATGACCAGAGATATTTCACCAAAATGAGCTCCATCTGTAAGGTGACACACCTAAAAATCAAAATAATAAGTGTTGTAAGTAAAATAATTGTTTTTTTAATACAGTTTATATACGAGAAACCATTACATTTTTGCGAAGTGAAGGTTTCAAATTTTTATAGTTAGCGTTGATCGAACTTTCAAATAAATTGATAGATAGATTACGTCACTAACATGAAAAGTAACATCAGCCAAGCGCAATAATGATAACCACTAAAAATAGCATCGCTAGTTAACAATAAAATAGCAATAGAAACAAGTTTTATATATAACTAAAGTATAGACATAAGTATCAACTCAAATGAATTTTTTAAAAATCTTTCTATATTCCCACTTATTTTATTTTCGACAATATCCATAGAACTTAGTTAACCAAATATATAGATTTTTATTGACAGTTTTAGTTTACCACATATTTACTTCATTTTTCCACATAATCGCCATTCAGTTCTAAGCACTTCAGTTTCTTTAACCCCCCCTGCATAGAAGTTCGCCGCCTGGGAATTGAACCAGTTGACAATAGCGGTCTTGAGTTCCTCGTCCTTTTCAAATCGTTTCTCACCAAGCCACCTTTCAAATGCAAGAGCATTTTCGGTATCCACCTTGTATAAAATTTGTGATATCCGAGCTTTTCTGTGACAATCGTTCAGATAGAGGTGCGCCCAACTTGCGAAAATTCATCAGCCAGAGACTAAGAGACAATTGTGGATCACTTCGCAGTTTTCGGTTCACTTGTTAACGATTTCGTTGGTCTCAATAATGTCCCTGCCACTACGCACTTCATCGTGGACATTTGTGTGGCCATTTTAAAGTCTCCACACCACTTTCTATCCTTTCCTTCACTCATTACTGTAGGTCCATACACAAGCCACAACTCCCGATGAATTTCAGCAGGTGAAGACACTTTTGCACACAATCGAATTACAGCGCACACTTCACAACTGGCGGGAGACATGATGGTAAGCAGACAACGGTTTTCTCTGTTTTCTCTTTTCTGAAAGTCGTGGATTCTGCTTAAATTTTCTTTGTTTTATGTTTATTGACTAATTTTTTTACTAAGCAGCGTAGCCATTATACTTAGGAACGTTCTTAATATAATAACTGGAATATATTAAGAACCTATAAGAACCTATAATGGTTAATCTGTCTGCTTAGTGGAAAAATTTGTCAATAAACATAGGACAAACAAAATGTTACCTGGTGATCTCTATGTATGTCCCCTTCTTTGGGTTTCAAACATTGTGTTCGTTGAATTTGCAACCATCTTCCTCCCACAAATACATTAGATTCTCTACTCTTTCATTCACATCTTCTAATCTAAATTTTTGAGCTACACCAATTCCAGTTCGTTCACCTACTACTGCATTAAGATCCACCTTATAGTTTTCTGAGCCTGTTTCCCCATGTTCTTACACATTTCTTTTATATTAAAATAGATATCTTCCACTTCCTTCTGATCGCTTTGTCATGTCTGAAAGCATACTTAGATTATAGCAATATTATGCGGCTAATTATCACCGTAAGTATCCTGTCGGTAAATATTCTTTACTTTATTGACCTACTTGTTCCGTAATAAGAATGAGACTCTATTCCTTCCAGAGTCTTCTCTTCCACTACATATCATTCTGCGACATTATCACTCTTAATGTCTCCGCACTCCCCCTACTTCCCACATATGCTAAGTATATCTATATCCATTTTTACATTATGTTGCTTGCTTCTTCCAGTTTTCCTGTCTTTAACAATACGCTTCTAATATTTCATCTTTCGTTCTTCATTTAAACATAGGAATAAAAATTTGATAACGTCATTCCGCCAGAACCTTATGAACATCGTGTGTTTAATAACTGGGACAGAGAGAATCGTGACCGCCCTTTCGATTCAATTATTTAAAAGACATCATGCCGGCTTTGTATAGTGACTGTGTGAGATATTTTTTACTAGTTGTTTACTGTAATGAAACAAGCTGCAATTTTAAAATGGTTTTGTTAAGTTTTATTCTGTTGATTTTTATTCTGATGATTTTTTAACTTCATTGTGTATACAGGACGGCGTTATATATGAGTATGATTGTTTCAATAAATCCAGTAAATATTTTATAGGGTCAGATTTCGGTATCTCGCCATATAGATGAGCATTGCATGCGACAAAACTTTGGCAATATAATATTTTTGTTGGCACTAAATAATTGGTAGCCAGCTATTGCCAGTATGTGTAAATGTAAATGGTAATATATATCATACACAAAGTTTTTGGAGAAACTCTATTAATAATTACCTCTTTTCCAGTAGTTGTATAAACAGCCACTGTACCAGTAAAAATAAAATACATAAATTGTCCAGTGACATTAGCTTGCACTATTATATCGTTGGGCAAGAATATCTCTGATTTAAGTTTTTGGACCAATATATATGTAACAGATTGAGGTAGATCTTTGAAAAAATCAACCCTTTTCACCAGATTCTGACATTGGTAAAGAAGAATTTCCTGTAAAAAATAGTTTTAAAAATGATTAAAAAAATTTCTTAATTTATCCAAGAAATATAGGTTAGACCTGAAAAAATAAGAATTTCAGGACGCAGCAAGTTATAATAGTGAATTTTCATAAGAATTTTACACCATTAGTACGGCATATTACTAAAAGTAATACTTTTAATTTAAACACACGTCGAAGATCGGGGTTAGAGGTCCCCATTTGAAAAATTTATCTCTTTCTATTATCATAAAAAATATTCAAATCTTGTGTTCTAGCTCCTTCTAAGAAAAAAAAAACTTTGAATGCCCAAAACTAAATTTTCTACTACGCTAGAAAATTAAAATTTGGTGAAGCTAGGTACTGTAAGTTTCTTTAAAAGAGACTTTTATTACAAATTTCATTAAAGCTGCAAAAGCTCTCCAGAAGAAAATGTAATTTATGTTTAGAAAAGGAATATGTATCTGTCAAACTATAAACGTGGCAGGTATTTCTCCTTGTTAATCGCCTGGATGATTTCGTTTTAGTTAACCTAATCTAACTGGTTTTTCCAACAACAGAAAAGTTTGTTTAAACAAATTCTATTACTGAATTTTCTTAATAAAGATTTACTAATACTAACAATAAAAAATGTGTGTTGAAGTGGTTACTTTATGTAACTTGTGTTATTTTCTGTGAGCGTCATTTTATATAAGAATCCATTATGGTGAACTAAACCCCGATTTCATCTGCGATTAATTTTTCCTACTCCTGAATTCATAAAAGTCAAGAAGTTAATTCATTATTCAAATAACTTACCTACTTGAACGAATAATAACGTTAATATTCTTATTCTTTGATTTTCAATTTGTAATGAAGTCCGATTTATTACGGTTATTTGAATAGCTAATAGGTCGTTTAGGCGGTGTAAATAACGGATATTTGCTAGGTGATAAATCTGACTCATACACTTCAAAGTATGAAAAGTCGCCACAGGCGAAACGCAGATTTTGCAGGATGGAACGCGGCGTGCCGATCAGACAGGCGCGATGAGATTTATTCTAGGTGCGTCATGGAGCTCATGGCAGGTAAGGGAGCAGAGAAACGGAACGCGCTCGGGGAGAAGCCTTCAGCCCGTGCTCGCGACAACAAGTACCGGTGGTAGTTGATTCTTACCCATATAAGGGAAACGGGAGCACTGACAGTGCTGATTTAGGGTAGTATTTAGTGTGCCCGGCATCCTGTGCTGTATTGTGCTGTATGCAGAACGGTACGTGACCGCTGGATGGCACTGTTAGCTATGTATGGTGTTCGATAGAAATAGGGAAGCAGTCACCCGGTGGTATTAGTTAGCAAGTTAGGGTCTTATAAGTGTGGGAACCGTTTGCCTACCCACATAGCGGGGCCATTTTTCGTATGATGCATGGGTATTCCGCTTTCCGCTCGCCGGTGCTTTGCTATGCTTTGTTGTTTGCTGTGCTAACGCTAATATCACGCTTTATTTGTAATAATTAGCACAAATATTATTTTAATCGAATATCCTTGTGTTTTTAAATATTAACATATTTATATCAATTCCACTATGAAAGTATGTCTTATCGGAGATAACGTTATCTGACCTGAGATATGTTTTCTCTTTATTCGCATAAACTGTAGCGAATTTTGGTTTTAATTATTTATGGATTTTTATTGTTGTCAATTTCATTAGTAAATATTTTAAATGTTATTAGAGGGTTTTATGAAATTAGTTGCGTTTCACTGCACTGCCTGTAGATATTTGCACTAGTGTAGGTGGGTTTGAGCTAGAATCCTGTGACGGATTGTAACTAGCTGAGGTATATCGTAATTGATATTTACCTGTTTATAATATTTGTGCTTCCAAATTTGTAAGTTAGGGAAAACAGCCATTATTCGGGAGTGAGTAATTAAAACGTACTTACCTCCTGAGAACTCTACGGGATATAATAACTTTCGACCCCTGGCTATAGTTTTCTTCTCCACTCGAGTTACCCTAGGACAAGACTGTTATGAAACAGTAACTTTGTGGTGTTCTACGAGGGCCTTAGCAGATGTCCTCACAGGGATCTGACCTCGTCCTATTTAATAGGGAATAAAGATGGCGCCCGAGGATATTTAGCTTAGAATATTTAGGTCACGCCCGAATGACAGATTGGCAACTTATCCGTCGGGCCTCTGCTTAGCCGGAGCACATCACAAATTTTAGAAACATATTAGACAATCATTTATTATTTTACCCAAAACAGAACTGTCAAATAATAATCAATAAAGAAAACACGTTATTATTCTTTGGATTCCAATTTTAAAAGCATAACATACAAGTTGTTACATCTATTTCAATGAAAATCACTACTTAACCTCAAGAAAACTGTCAAATCATACTAAATAAATAAAACGCACTATCCTATCTGGTTTTTACTTTAAGTAGCTGATATAAAACTTCTTTATTTTCCCCTCTCACTTTCAGACTTTCAGATATTATTGAACATTTTACAAATCCGCGCATCCAAATCTACTCGAAGGCGGTCATTTGGGTGGGATCGCCACAGTGCGGGTGTGAACTTTCGTTGCACATTAGGATGTTTTCGCTATCCCGCCTTACGTGGGTTATTTTGTTTGGTAATCGCTGGATTATGATGTATGCCTGTGGTTTGTGGTATGCCAGTCTACCCGTGGCAGGTATAACTCTGTCTTTGTCTGTCATCATACTTTAACCACTTAAGTTGTTTCAATTCATGTTTTTCAGATTTTATTTTGAATTTGGGAGAAACTCAATATTTTGTGAACCAAATTACTTAAAATTCACAAGAGAGGTTTATTTACTTAATTTCTAGCGTATTCAAAAATATTGTTTTATATTATTGGCCAAAATATGTCCGTTATAGCTGATTGATGAATTCAGCTGCGATTGTGAAGAAATGAAGGCATGTGCCAAGTTTCGTTCAAATCAGTTGAGTATTTTTTGAGTTATCGCTCGCACACATACATTCGTACATACATATATATATATATATATATATATATATATATATATATATATATATATATATATATATATATATATTCAAACAGATCTTGGATATGGGTTCGAGGGGCCCTAATTCGCGCTCCTTAAAAAAAAATTCCGAAAGTCTCGCCATCGTTACCTTTCTTAATGAAAATTCACTAATAGTGACGCAGCGCAAACGAAACAGGCACGATTTTTCAATTTCCTGTTATTTGGTTGCTGCCAGAAAGCCTGGCTTACTGAGTTATTTAGCTTAAGAAGTTGTTAACTTTGTATGTTAAATCACTCCATAGCGAGGAAGCACAAATATAGTGTCATACAACATTGTAATGAAAATTTCATGCTCATTTTTATGACGTAAAAATCCAATGTGGCTCCGATAAGAAAAATTAAAGTTGACTAACGCGCTTAAAATCTAGAGGGCCTAGTAAAATTTAGAAAACAACAATAGATAGCTCATATCTAGTTATATCAAAGTGTAAAATTTTAAACCGAATATAACAAAAAGCAGAAAATTGAATTTTCAGCTTTTTTCAGCATATTTCAGGAACGACAACAGAAAGCTATCGCGGAATAATGCGCAACTTTTTTCTTATGCAACCGATGTTGTAGCTCCTCTTGTTTACGAGATCCCAATGGTGGGCATTGGAATACTTGTACCCCTGTACATATTGCCACACCCGTCTATGAGATTTATGTTTATGAACTTTATTACTTCTATGATCAGAGGCCGGTTGTAGTGTGTTGGTAACAGCGAAAGTTCTGGAATGATATTTTTAGAAGGGACCAGAAGTGACAGGTGTGGAACAGTGTAGAAGGTCTAGAATCTCTATGGAGAGTATATATAGACGAACGGCACATAGGGTAAGTTAGTTCATTATTGAGTCAGTGGTGGTGCAAATAAGTGATCATACAAGGCGAACAGTGACATATAGTTCTATGGACATTTAGTAATGGAGAGAAATACTTTGTAGTGGTGTTGGAAAATAGTTAGTGATACTAAATTAGTAGTTTGAAAAGCTGTATTTTGTTAGTCAACAAATCTAGAACCCCGAAGAACGTAACAACTGATGTCAGAAGTGAGATTTTCAAGCTGCCAGCGGAATATTCGTTGAATAACGTGGAAATTTCTAGAATCTTTGGAACAGCAGTGTCAGCAATAATTCATAACTTGGTGTGTTTTTGAAACAGAATAAACTGTGTACCAGCTTTAAGTACGTCTATGCCTAAGATACGTAGCGTAACAGCGAATATGGACACCCAGCTATTTGAATAGATTAAAGAAATGGAAGAAGAATCCAGAAAAAGAGATGAAGAAACCAAGGAGGAAATGAGAAAAGGAGATAAAGAGGCCGGAAAAAGAGACGTGTAGAAGCCAAAGAAGAAATGAGAAAAAGAGATGAAGATGCCAGAAAAAGAGACGAATGAGCCAAAGAAGAAATGAACAAAAGAGATGAAGAAGCCGGAAAGAGAGATAAAGAAGCAAATAAAGAAATGAGAAAAAGAGGTGAAAAAACAAAGGAATAAATTAGAAAAAGGGAGGAAGAGGCCAGAAGAATAGATGAATAAACAAAGAAAATTCTGCAAGAACAAGCCAGCAGAATTGAGAATATTACTTCGTGTGTGGACGAACGTATGAAGCAGGTAAAAGACGACATCTTCCAACAAGTAGAAAGTCGAGTAAGGGGCATCAGCGACGATCTACATGACAAGCTGAAGAGTGTACAAGCGGAGGTACAGGAGACAATGCAATCACTAGAAAATAAGTATGATACTCTAGTCAAGGGAAACATCAGACTCGAAGATAGCCGCGTCGTAAGAATTAAGGCTACCACATTTGATGGCTCAATTCCATGGGGTATTTATCTACGCCAGTCCGAAGCCGCTGCTACAGCAAATGGTTGGGGCGAGAGAGAGAGAGAGAGAGAGAGACAGACAAAGCGACCTCGTTAATAGTAGCTCTCAGAGGAGATCCTTCGACGTACTTCAAGGAATTCCCAGGGATGAACAGGACACTACTAGACAGTAACTAGAATTGAGATTTGGAGACCAGCATCTACAACAGCTGTATTAAACTCAGCTAAAAAGTCGTTGTCAGAAATCAAGCGAAAGTCTGCAGCAATTCGAAGCCGAAGTTGCCAGATTATCACGATCAGCTTACCCCACAGCGCCTGTGGAATTTTTGATTCAGCTGTCGCTGCAAACATTCATTGACGGCATCAGGGATACTGACACTCAACAGGCGCTGAGGATGGCGAGGCACAAAAACCTGAACGATGCTTTGGACATTCACTGGAATTTGAAGCTGCCAAGCAAGCCTCTAAAAGCAATGTGAGAGTCCGCAGTCTCCAAGTCCCAGAGGAGGAAAATAAAATATATTTATTCAAGCTTGTACAGCGACTGGAGAAACTGGTAGAACAGATGAGGCCCATGCCTCACAAGGAGCCAGCGCAAGCTCATCGTTCAAGTACCGTACGCTGTTGGAACTGTGGCAAGCTGGGTCACATAATAAGTGAATGCCGGGCTCCAAGATCATCATCGACCAACGTACAGGGAAACTAAATGCAGCTAGCTTTATGGGTCGAGAGTTGGCTGCCCACCATAATGCCCCGAAGTCGACAACTATTTTACTCGTCAACGATTCCGGCAACACGCTCGTCGTAGACGGATACATCAGCGACAAGAAGGTTCAAAGGTTGTAGATACCGGCGCATCTAGAACGATCATCCGTCGTGATATGGTACCAAGATGACGGGTAAGTAAGCCAAAAAGAGTCTACAAAGTGACTTCAGCTGGTGGCGAACTGATTCGTGTATTTGGTAAGACTGACGTCAAGCTACAAATTGAAGTTTGGAAGACCAAACAGCGAGTTATTGTTGCAACCATATCAGACCCTATTGTACTTGGTCTAGATGTTCTACAAGCTCACGGTGTCAGGTTAGATCTCGAGAACAACGTTTTAAATATCGGTGATGAAGAAGTAGTTATGTCGACTGTCAATAACCTTGCCATTTTAAAAGCCACGGCCAAAGAAGATGTCATTGTGAGAGCCTAGAGTGAAATTATTGTCCCAGTGGTTGGAGATATTTCGGGACAAGTGGTCGGCATTATAGAACCAGAAGACAATAATCTTTTTAAGAAAGCTCTACTAGTCGGTAAAACTCTGGTGCAAGCAAAAGAACTGGCAGCTGTCAGAATAGCCAACCTAAGAGCTTTGATCAAAAGATTTCCAAAGGTTCCGAAATCGGAACATTCTCGCCAGTAACCATCATACGGCGTTGCCACGACTAAGAGGACCAGCCTCGTCTTTTCCGCATGAACCACAGCCAGAACATCTAGGCGACGTCTTAGCAGAAGCTAGTGGAAGTCTTTCTCTACAACAGAGACAAACAGTGGCTAAATTGCTGTCCAAATATAGCAACGTTTTCGTAACCGACATGAACGATTTTGGAAGAACAGACCTAGTACGCCATCGCATTGAGACTGGGACATCTGTGCCGATCAAGCCACCACGGAGAAGGGTACCATTGAAAAAACAGCACGAAGTTCATACCATGCTAAGGAAGATGGAGCAGGCACGAGTTATAGAACCATCGGAAGCCCCTGGGCCTCTCTAGTAGTGTTAGTTAAAAAGGAAGATGGCTCCACGAGGTTTTGTGTAGATTACCGCCGGTTAAATGATGTCTCTAGGAACGACAGTTATCCACTTCCCAGAATTGACGATACACTTGATACACTTGATACACTGGCAGGCGCAAGATAGTTTTCGACATTCGACTTGAAAAGTGGCTACTGGCAAGTCGAAATTAAGCCCAAAGACAGAGAAAAGACTGCGTTTACCACTGGTAATGGACTGTGGCAGTTAAACGTCATGTCATTTGGGTTGTGTAATGCTCTAGCCACGTTTGAGCGTCTAATGGAGACAGTTCTAAGAGGTCTACGCTGGAAGACATGCCTCGTGTACCTAGATGACGTCATTATCTTGGGAAAGTCGTTCGAAAATTACATGAAGAATGTCGAACAAGTACATATACAGACTTTTCAATACCTATGTCCCAAAACAATTTTAAAAAAGAAATTTCAATAATTAAGCTAATAGCATTTGATAACGGCTGCTCTGTTAAAATAATAGATAAAATGATCGGGAGAAAAGAATATAAATTAGCGATTAATTTAATTTATCCAAATATTATAGACAAAAAAGACAACAGGTATGTTTCCATAACTTATTTTGGAACCATTTCAAAAAACATTTCAAAATTTTTAAATACTTGGGTACGCTGGGTACGTCCGTCACTTACAGAAACCAAACCCAACAGCGAAACCATAGAAGTTGTTTCCCAGTCTGTATGTAAATTATTTTTTATCAAGATTGTGCAATTATTTTGCGAAATTTCAAAGAAAAATATTTAAATTAACTTGACAGAAAAAAGGTAAGAAATAATTAATTTGATAGGATTATGTTTACATTTTTATAATATAAAATATAAAAAGTAAGTATACTTAGTTGATTTGTTTTCACAAATGTCGATGAAACTACAAAATGACATACTTCGTTTTTCTCATTGCTTGTAACATGAAAATATGAGTGTTTTTTCGCTTGTATTTTAGTGAATTTTCATTAAGAAAGTTCACTAATAGAGAGGTATCGATGGTGAGACTTTCGGAAAAGTTATTGTTTAAACTGTTATTGTTTAGTTATTTTATGGTTGCAACTGTTATTATAGTTATTACTGTTGTAGATTAGTTCTATCTTTATGTTAAATATTGACATATATCACGTACACATTTTGAGGACCTAATCAGTTATTTGTGTTTTATTTTCATTTTTAATTTTAAAGAATTTTTTGATCAAAACATTATAACATAGCAACATATCTTTATTTGTAGTTGTCATGATTTCATATTAATTCAATTTTTATCTGTCTGAGGATGCTGTCAAGCAGCGAAACTAGTCACAGAAACGTTAAAGAACATCCTAGAACATCTAGAATTCAGAAGGGCCGCTTGCTCCAGTTAGCTTACGTGCTGGCTACGTCCTTCACCTACAGAAACGAAACCCAACAGTGAAGCCAGATAAGTAGTCTCCAAGTCTGTATGTAGTATGGACCAGTTTCACCAAGTAAGAGCAACAACAATCAATGAAATGTCTAACAAGTGTTTCAGATTGATCAATTTGAAATTAAATCCGAAGAAATGATGGGTCTTCCAAAAAGCAGTCAAGTATTTAGGCCACATTATCACCCCAGATGGAGTCAAAAGCGACCCAGAAAAGACAGACTGTATTATAAACTGGGACATCCCAACCAATGTACATCAGCTGCGAAGTTTTATGGGCCTCTGCACATATTACCACCGTTTTGTAAAGGGGTTTGCTGACATCACTAAACCCTTGCATGAACTGACGCAAGAAAATACACCCTTCATTTGGACCAATGACTGTGAAAGAGCATTCAAGACACTAAAACAAACTCTCTGTTCATCCCCGATTCTCAAATACCCTCAGCCTGGTTACCGGATTATTGTGACGCGAGCAATTTTGGCATTGGATGTGTTCTTTCCCAGGTCTGGATATTTTGATGAGGGTTATTTTGGCCCAAGAATGCTCATTATTGCGGGTAAAGACCCCACAATTCGTGAATCTGGTTTCATCTGACTAGATAACGCTCTCTAGGAACTCTGGGTCATTCTGGAGTTTCTGCCTTAGCCAAGAACACCAATTCAGCCGTCTTTCCCTGTCACCTGGCAACAAATGTTGCGAAATATGTATTTTATAACATTTGAATTTATTTTTTCTCAGGACTCTACTGACTCTTGTTTGGGGATTTTGAAATCTCTGAGTGACTTCACGCATTGATATTCTTGGAATGCCTTTAAACTGAAATATTAACTATTCATTACAACTGTGACAATAATAATAAATAATCATACAACTTAACTACCGTATCACATACCTTGTCAAGAACTATGTGGATTATTTCTTAATATATTACAAAGATATAATGACAAATTATTGAATACCTGTTGAGTAACCTGCATTGACTCCTCTTCTCTTATTCACGAACCATATTTGCTCATGGGTTTGGTGAAAGAACCGTAATTGTTGAGATTGCTATCTAATTTTTCGAAAACAGTACGAGGTGGTTGCCTCCTCTCCGGGTATTCTCTGAGGTACAATTCGCATGCGATTTTGCTGTTTCTATTATGCGAATAATATATTCTTAACGTGTCTTGTTTTTCAGCGTTGGAGAAGAACATCGTCATTAATTAACTCAACAAACAATCAAGTAGGAACTGTGATAACAACAATAATGACAACAAGATATGAATTGTCACATCCGAAATGATAAAATGTCACTTCAAACAGAAATTGTTACGCAGCTTTGACAGACATGGCTAATGCCTTTTTCAAAGCCATTAAGTTGTACATCAGTGAAATCAGCGCAAAAAGACCTATCTAACGAACTCAAAAACCAATATGGCGTCCATATGAAAAAGAAAGTTGAAGATGTTCTAGAAAAACCGAAACGTTGCACAGCAAATTTGATATGCTAGTAATACTCCAGATGAATCAGTGCTCTGAAGAAGTAAAAACCGCATCTTTATACGACGAGTAATAAAAAAGTTATAGCAGGAGGAAGAAAAAACAAAAAAAAAGTGTTTTAAAAATAACTCAGGAAGTGGGTAGCTCAAATTTTCTTTCACCAGTTTATTAAGGGCAGAAATAGGCAACTTTGCTCCAATCTAACCGACTTCGTATCTCTCACCGTTTCCGAGATCCCAATGGTGAGCTTCGAATTTGACTCAGCCTGTATATATATATATATATATATATATATATATATATATATATATATATATATATATATATATATATATATATATATATAAACAAATAAAGTCTGAAACCGAGCTCGAATTTGGGTTCTAGGGGTCCTAAATCGCGCTCATTTGAAGAAATTTTTTTCAAAAACGCATTCTCCTCATTAGTAATTTTTTTTAAAGAAAATGCATTAAAACGAAAAATTTCAAATAACTAAATATCAAACTAAAGCTCGTAGTCTTGCTACCCAATGATATGAGCCATATAATACATATTAATTTGATTTTTTATTTCATTTACGGCTATATATGAAATGTCCTGTTGTAACTAAGTGTTAAAACTATAAAGTACCCGGCAAGTAAGTCAGTATTGCTGTATGGAATCTTTATCATCAATATCAATACTGATTTACTTGCCGGGTACTTTTACCCGGCAAGTAAATCAGTATTGCTGTATGGAAGGAAACAATCACCAAAAACAACTATCTACCTACTTTTGGCTTCTTAATTGCATACGATTTATTTGGAGAACACTCTCATTGGTGTGGGCATATATAGCGGACGCTCCTCAAAGTGAGCCATACAAATACTAAAAGAAACCTATTTAATCCTATGGTGTGGGTGATTTAGTGGCATATTGTTACGTCGCGCTACGGGCCTATCACGCTGAAGTACTGTCGCTCTGAGGACATGACATCGAATGAAGCAGTACAACACAACTTGCGAATTCTATTTAAAAGAATTGCAATCGTCATGGATTGTCTTTTTCCGAAAACAGACGCAAGCAACTGTTACACACTTGTATTTAGTAACTGTCCAGAAGTATTTGCAGTTTCGGATAAAGAAGTCACCACCGTGGCGGAGATGGTAGTTAATGAATGTAGGGAGATTTAGTGTGCCACTAGAACATGGCTTTGAGTCAGGTGTCTTTTCGAAGTTGTGTGAACTTATGAGCATCCGAATAACAAGAACAACGTCCCTACATCCTAAGTCATATGCAATCGAAGAAAGGTTCAATGCTATCTTAAAGTTCCATCTAGGAATGTTTGTAAATGAACACCAAGCTGACTGTGATAAACACATTTAACTATTTTCCTGGTATACGATTTAGCCATAAGATTTATCAGCCATTAGTCCCCGTAGCGTGATTTCTAATTTAGAAAACCTGCAGATACTGCGCGTTCGACTGATACAAACATAAATTAACTACAAAAGAAAATGAAAGTAATTCATTCAGCTGTTAAGGCTTATATTCGAGTCGAAAGCGACCGTAGGAAGACCCGCTTTGATGTGCTATTATAATAAATTTGCCTATTTTCGAAGAAGGATATTATCTGATGTGGTTTTCTAATTCTCTGCAGCATAAGAGAAGATAACCAAAACTGCAAAAAGTATGTAAGACTAGATGCATTCTCGCAACAATTAGAACCGTAGACCGGTTTCGCTCTCATTAGAGCTCTTCAGTACGGCATACTAATTGTAGCAAAAATGCACCAAAAATAACACGGCTATCGTATAGCCAGTCTTAAAACACTAAGTGAGTGGTGAACGTGTCGCCACCTAGTTTGGAACCAAGTACTAAAACCGGTCTACGGTTCTAATTGTTGCGAGAATGCATCTAGTCTTACATACTTTGTCCCTATATTGGGGTAGAAATGGGCCAGGGCTAACAATTTTTTAAATTGTTAGTTAGTTGTATACTGTCTCTATTTTTAACACTCTGTGTTATTTGGAGCGGGCGTGACAACATAGTTCTTGGTTCCGAACTAGGTGGCGACACGTTCACCACTCACTTAGTGCAAAAAGTATTGGAAAGTACGTAGAAGACAATCAAAAGAATTTGCGATGTTGTCTCCTACTTTCACAGGAACTTAAAAAGCGAGATAAAGGTGGTGCATCTACACAAATTTTTGCCATATCATTGGAGTGTCAGAATTTGACCGGGGCGTTTAAATCTAAGGAGGTGGCAGTATCACATTGGTGATAAAGATACTCAAAGAATTTGGGTTCATAGCCCACTTTTATGGTAACAGATGATTTGATATGCCAAATATGGGAAATATATGATCGAGAGTATTCTTGAAATAATAGTTCCACACAGAAGAATTTTAGTATTCTCTAGGATGTTCGGCAGCGCAATATTAAGATAGCGATCGAAGCAGCAACTAGTCAGTGTTCATGGAGTAAGTGTTCAGAAGGCGAAAAGTAAAGTAACTAATTATTAGCGCTGAAGATAGTATTGATCTATGTTGGTTAGTATATGTAATATAAGAAAATAGTTAATAATAATAAATTTTGTAGCTAGAAAAGCTGTTTTTATTATTCCTGAAAAACTCAGAAAAACGCAAAAATATTATTTACCTCATAAAGTCAACTATTCCAATACTAATGTTTTTTTTGTAATTCAAGCTGAAGTGGGAATGTTTAAATTAACTCTGATCCGTGCTTTGGGTAGTTTTGATGAATTTGATAATAGTTTTTGGTTAGTACATTGTACTTTATCATTTTTATAACCAAAAATAATTCATTTAACTTCGTAAATGTTTTTTAAAAGAATAAATCAATAAATAACTTGTTACCGAATACTTGATTAAACATACACAATATTATCTGGCCGTCATAATTCTCAATAATTTAGATTCATGTCAAGTTTGTGTAAGTTTTCTATAAATGGCCAGTTATGCAATGAATTTCCAAACGTACTAAATACAATCCACAAAAGTTTACCACACATAATTTTTTACAAATAAGCTTCACTAATTTTAAAAGTTCCTAAACCACAGATATTTTTTATTCATAAACAAAACTTGCATTTAACTTTGACGCACCCTTTATTTATAGCCACCAATCTATAACTAGTCAAATAACTGAAACACCAAGTGGCTTTTGGGCTGTTTTGCCGTATTCGAACTCACTTAGTAGGTTGTTAGGTGTCTTGTCAACCATAGCTGATTATTTATTAAGTACCTGGAACCGAACCGACACCTGTCTGGTAACCCTTCTTATACCCCTGGATAATGCAATCGCCCGTATTGATTGCTTGGCTGTGGATAACGCACCAGGCAGTGACGTTCTTTTAGATGATGTCACCATTATTGATTCTTGCAATGGTGTTTGGTGTCATGATTCTAGGGCCTGTGAAATCCTTTCTGTTGATAGTTGCAGAGAGCCACATTGGACAACTTAAAACCATCGCCATCTCGGTTGAGATTGTTAGCATGTCTGTATTTCATGAGGCTCTCTCCTGGTTTGCCTGTGATATCTCGTTACTTTGGCAAGGTTCTCTGCTTTGTTGAATATGACCCTATGGTTTTCCGAAATGCCATGCTCAGCTAACGCCAACTTTATACCTCTCCGCATTCGTATGGTATTTGATACATTCCTGCCGTGTGCATCTATTACTGTGTTTACATGTGTTTTGCATGGCGCCGATTTTGTTGTGGTGACGTGTAGAGAATTGGTGTCTTTATTGATAGTGGTCAGTGAAGACACCAATGGACAAAAAAAGGACTCTCTGGATGCGTCATGAATATATCAGATACAATGCGAATGCAGAAAAGTATACGTAAGGCAAACAACAAAAACCACAAAAAAAAAGAAGGCCGGAGAATCAACAACATCTACCGTTACTCCAACCTGGCTCCCCGCATTTAGCAACAGAAACAATTCCACATGCATTAGAAACATGACATAGTATACATATCATTGCAAGAAACAATCATGGTAAGGTCATCTACAACAACGCCACTGCCTGGTACACGTGCACCATCCACGGCGAAGCATTCAATAAGGGTGTTACATCATCGACAATTATAAGAAGGGTTACTAGCGATATCTGCTCAGTTACAGTTCTGCTACTAAAGAAGCCAGCAGCTATGGTTGGTCAAACATCTAGCAACGCAGCATCTAGCAAAACAGCTCGGAAATCATTTGGCATTTCAAGCATACCATCCGCAAAATTCTAAAATAATTGTCTATCCTTTTAAAATTTTATCGTACCTTAACCAGCAAGGGAGAAAGTGTTTCTAACAACTCATCTTCCTTATACACATGCTTTTGAAATCGGAAGTCAAAATAGACTGTTATTCTTGACCTAAGATGTTCAGGCAATTCCTTGTATTTCATGTATTCTTCAAGTTGTTGAATGAGATGACTGTATTTATCGGTAGATATGGCAGATTTGTTTCTAATCGTTAATATTTCCGCTAAAAAAATGTAAAATTTTTAATAGGCTAAATGCATAAAAGAGAACTAAATATTACAACATAAAATAAAGAATAAATATTATACGTAAGTGTTTATATTATATTATATTATATATATATATATATATATATATATATATATATATATATATATATATATATATATATATATATAATAGAGTGATAATAGAGCCAAAAATCGAACTATGGTGCAGCGTTTCTCCAGCTTTTAGTATTTTTGATCCAATTTTAAATCACAATTCTGATCGCGCCCTCCTGTCTTACGTCCACAATAGCGGACATTCTTGAAGTTTTGCGAGAAGTTCCGATTTGTTTTGAACATTCTAGAAACGCTGCATCTTGTTCAGTTCCAGCCAGCCTCAGTGGAGTCGATCCTTCTACCGTGAATGTGTATGTTCGAATTTGCGTGTTAACTGCAATTCACGATACTCGAGTCGCAGTAGATTTATACAGTATATGAAGAATAATGGATACATTTTTACGTGGGCGTAAGAGAACATTTGACGATAGTGGAGCATCAACAAGTCCACAGACGAGAGTGGTTCGGAAACATAAAGCAAGAAAATATTCTCAGGAATATTTAAAGTTTGGGTTTACCAGCACTGAAGTTAGTGAAGAATAAAGGCCTCTGTGTCTCAAAAATTTGGCAGCAGACAGCATAAAACCCAATAAACTTAAACGACATTTCGAAACGCTCATAGTGAGTACGTTAGAAAACCCAACGAATTCCTAGAATTGCAATTAAAATCACATGAAAAGCAAAATTAAGTTAACAAAAAACTCGGTCTGTATGAAAAAGCTCTATTTGACTCTTACAAAGTTTCATATCAAATAGTCAGATCTAAAAAGTCGCACATCATTGGTGAAGAGCTTATTCTGCCAGCTGCAATTAAGATCGTAGAAACTATGGAGATAATTTTGGTAAACAATAGCAGTCCATAACTTTATCAAATGGTACTTTTGCCCGTCGAATTGGTGTATAGATGAAGATGTACAACAGTAGCTTTAGTAATTTTTAATTCTTGATAGGACAACATATGCTGATTTAATTGCTTATGTTTGAGTTTGTGATGGTATGTCAGCAGTAGAAGAACTATCATTCTGCAAGCCAATACAACTTGAAGCAACAGAATTCTACTTATTTGCTATCTTAAATGATTTTCTAAGTCAGGCAAACATAGAGTGGAAAATTTGCGTCGGAATAAGCACCGACACTGCTCGTACAATGCCTGGAAGATAAAAAACTTGGGACGCAGCAAGTGCGTTATGGTAGTGAATTTTTATTAAATGCTTCAAATTTAAATAACTCAATTTTCTATAAACTTAAAGAGTTTAATTTTAATACGTAGTAAGGTCTTTCCTAAAGCAAGATATCCACAAAATTTCATTAAAATAACTTTGTAATTTTCGGAGAAAAAATTTTTTTCGAAAGAAAATTTAAAATTTGAATAACTCAATTTTATCTAAACTTAGAAAGTTGAATTTTGGTACGTAGTAAGATCTCTCCTGAGGCAACATAAATAGTAAATTTCATTAAAACAGCTTTGTTACTTTCGGAGAAAAAAATTTTTTTCGAAAGAAAACTCAAAATTTTTCCGGGAAACCCCGTCCGATTTTTCTGGATAACGAACTCATCCAAGTCATTAATAAAAGAAGGGCACTTGCCAAGTTTTATCGAAATCGGTTAATTATTTTTTGAGTTATGAGACGGATACTATATGTATATATATATATATATATATATATATATATATATATATATATATATATATATATATATATATATATATATATATATATATATATATATAATATAATATAAACATATAAAAATTAAACCTATTTACAAATGAACTTTAAGATATTATGCTCTGACAATACCTCTCTCAAGCAGTGGCGATTTCTCCTAGTGAGCTAGGTGTGCGCCGCACACCCTAAAATATAATCAAAATGTGCACAGTTATATATGTTTTATTTCTTTTTCCCTTAGTCTTAATACACTACATATTTTATGACAATCCATTTAATTTAATTATTTGATTTCATAAATAGTCGGTTAATAGTGAGTTGGAATGAAGTAGATACCACGTTTCTAACATATTCAGAGAATACGAGTAGATCAATAGCAACTGGGAATGAATTCTGTCAGTCCCCGACCCACGTGTTTAAAATACCTAGTGAGGAAAATACCATTGATTTTAACACTGCAGTGAGCTATAAAAATTTGATTAACTCACTTTTCTATAATCTTAGAAAGTTTAATTTTGGTATGTGGTAAGGTATTTCCTAGAACAAGATATACACCAAATTTCATTAAAATAACTTTGTAATTTTTGGAGAAAAAAATTGTTTCAAAAGAAAATTTGAATAACTCAATTTTCTATAAACTGAGAAAGTTGAATTTTGGTACTTAGTAAGTCCTCTCCCAAGGCAACATATATAGTAAATTTCATTAAAACAGCTTAGTTATTTTCGGTGAAAAATTTTTTTTTTGAAAGAAAACTCAATTTTCCCGGAAAAACCCGTCCGATTTTTCTGCCTAACGAACTCATCCAAGACATTAATAAAAGAAAGGCACTTGCCAAGTTTCATTCAAATCGGTTAATTATTTTTTGAGTTATCAGACGGATACATACATATATATATATATATATATATATATATATATATATATATATATATATATATATATATATATATATATATATATATGTATATATATATATGTATATATATATATATATATATATATATATATATATATATATATATATATATATATATATATATATATATATATATATATAAACATATAAAAATTGAAACTGACCCCGGATATGGGTTCTAGGGGTCCTAAATCGCGCTCATTTGAAAATTTTTTTTGCAAAGTCTCACCATCGATACCTCTCTATTAGTGAATTTTTTTAAATAAAAATTCACTAAAAAGTCATACAAGCACTTGTGAAAGAAAGGTCCCCACAGTGTATTTGGACACATTGCATGTTAGCTCTGGCGTCCAAAGAAATGAGTCCTGGTCTGAATATTGTGGCAACGACGCTGGTATCCGCAGTAAATTATATATAAAAATGAAAACCCTAACATCAAGAATCTTTTCTGCACTTTGTAAAAACACGTGTGCAGTACATTCAGCGATTTTATTTTATTCCGAGGCAAGATGGTTATCACGTGGGACATTTTTGCAACATGTAATCGCCATTTTTCTAGAAGAGGAAAACTGACCAGAAGCCGAGATGTTTCGAGACTATTTATTTGTGATGTAATTGAGCTGCTTGGTCTACATATCCGTGAATTGAAGCTTCAGCTCCAAGCAGCAAACACACATATGTTGGATGTTTGTGTTTTTGTAGAAAACTGGAATTATGGAGCAGAAGTGTGAAACAAAAAACCTAGAAGTGTTTGCAAATGTGGACGAATGTGTTGAAGTTTACAAGGGTGAATAACAACATGTAGAAGTTATATCTGTAATCATTGAAAATCATTTAACCATACTAGCAAAGATTTTTAAAAAGTATTTTCTTGCTGACTTCAACTAGATAGCCGGTTACGAGTGAGTTAACGACCCATTCCAAAATACTTCCGTAGGTCCCTCAACTGCCAAAGAAAAAAAATTATAGACCTCACGGCAAGTGGCGAATTCAAAAGACAATTTAGTAATAAATCGCTCTTTCAATTTTGGACAGGGTTGGATGATGCGTTTTCTGCATTGAAAACAAGAGCTTTTCGTATACTATTACCATTTTTAACATCCCGCCTTTCCTAAACCAAATTTTTTGCGGTGGGTGCTTTGAATAGAAAATATAGATCTCAGCTAAATATAGAAAAATAACTTTGAGCGTCAATTTCTAATATTAAACTTACTTTCGAGAGTCACTTATAAATATTAATCTTGTTTTTAATTTAATATTGGTAAGTTAATTATTAAATACTGTGTATAGTACTGATACAATCCTATATAAGTGTATTCTATTGCTTTTCTTTCAGTAAATTTAATAATTTTTTTAATACTATATTTTTTCTCATTTTTTCTCAATATGCATGCGCCTCCCATTTAGTTTTCTCTACCCCCCCCCCCCCCCGGGGAGGTCCCACAGTTTGAGAATCGCTGCTATAGTGTTATAGACATTTGGTAATAGAAAATATAATAGTTGGTATGTTTATTGTCAGAAAATAGTTGGTTATAATGATAGTAGCTTGAAAAGCTGTCTTTTGTTAGTCAACTAATAGAGAACCCCGAAGAGCGTTACAATATATAGTTTTAAAGCTTTTTTTTTGCAATAAAATTCACTTATAAACATTTTATTCCTATTTTCAAAGGTCTTAGTCCCAATGCTTATTTTGTATTATCTTTTGTTTATGTAAAGTCCAAACGCAATACTTTAAATAATTAAGTAGTAGATTGTGGGTGTTATTCGTAAGGTTTTAGAATCCTAAAATGAGCAATTAATATGGAAACAATTTACTTATAATGATTCAATGCATAATTTATGTATCAAAAGAGTAATAAGCAAGGAATAAAATATAAATTTTAGCTTACCTAGCATATACATTTGGAATATCAGTCCCAGTGAGAGACAAACAAAATAAAACAGTATGTCAATTGGATTCTTGGTAGGTATATCTCCATAAGATATCAAAAACATAGACAGTAAAGCCTTATAACAGCTATATAAGAGAGCATAAGCCGGTACATATCTCAAGTCTTCGGGCATCCAGGTGTAGTCCTTCATATTGCTTAGTAAAAGTAGAAAACATGATGTCCAGTAAACGTACATCATGAACATCAGCACTAGGTTTACTTTTCTGAATTTGTGACTCGCAAATCTTAAATACTAAAAATATATACAGAATGTTCGTTTTACTGTATCAAGCATGGGATCTCGTAAACCATAAGATATAGAGGGTCGTTTTATATGAAGCTTAATCTGATGTTGAAAACACGAGGGTCAAAAAAATCCCATCTCGCTCTTCTGGTTCCCGAAATATTCTGGAAAAACTGAATTTTTAGGATAGTTTATTTTCGCTGTAACTTTTTTACTGGTGGTCGTATCGAGATAGAATTTTTACTTTTTGATACACTTTTCAATTTAGAACATGTCTCTCAACTTAAAATCCTTGAAAACGTTTCGGTTCATTAGGAACATCTTCAATTTAATTTTTTCTTATGGGAGCCATATTGGATTTTTACATTTTTAAATAGAGTTTTTTTTTCTGATTGCAACCTTGTATTATATGATATGTTCAATTCATGGACCTTTAGGAAATTTGAAAAGATATAGTTTGTGCCAAGAGTTCTCTGGAAGTAATATCCACACTTGTGTATTGCAGACTAGTGTCAAATAAATATTTGATAGTTTAATTTAGTTTCATTGCCTGGGCCTAAAGTTTTGGAATTAATCGTTTTTATCGGCATAATGTCCGTTTTAAGTGAAGAAAAGCGATACATTTTGCAAATCTATTACACTTCGCATCGAAATGTTACAGTAATTTCTTAAACATATGTACAGTGATATCCAGATAGGAAGCAACCGGCTGAAAATTATTACGTGACTCACAGGAATTTAAGCGAATACGGTTTGTTTACTAAGCCCCATAAATAAGATATAGCTGCAGAGGAAATTAAAATGGAGAGAACATTATACAAGCAGTAAGCTGCACATAAATCATGCATGCAGTTGATACCTCATAATATGTAATTGATTTTGCTATACGTTCAGCATAGTCGTTCTGCTTTCCCCGGTACATTGAAACCAAACTTAACATATCGCACCAGAAAGTATCGAGAATACTGAAAAAAAAACAATAAATATCGATCTTTTAAAATTCACATCAGCCAACAGTAGTCAGAGTAGCTTTTTGTAGATTCCTGGTAGATCAATTTGAGCAAAACCTATTTCTTTATTATGTGATATTCACAGACGAGTGCAAGCGAGCTTACGAACTCGAGTATATTCAACCACCATCATAATGAACATATTTGGTCAATGGAAAATCATCGAGAACATCAAGAACGTAGACCACAAGCACATACGCTTCGGACTAAATATATACAAAGTTGTTTTGCTGGGTGATATGATCATTAGTCCATACATTTATAAAGAAAACGTGACTGCCGATTCATATTTACATTTTCTGAGAGGCATTCCTGACTGATTACCTCGATAACAATATTTGTATCAGCCTTTCGGATAACATCTGGTTCCAGCAAGGCGGCGCGCCGCCACATAAGGCTAGTAGAGTTTGTTTCCAGGGAAAGCTATTTCCAACAATGGAGACATACCTCGGCCAGCACAGTCCCCTGATCTTTCTTCTTTAGATTTCTTGAAATGGGGGGTTGTACATCATGATATCGACGAACTACGCAAAACATTACAACCCCTTTAGAATAAGAAGATACGTTCTACGAGCCATACACAATTTTTTTAAACAATTTAGTTGTGTTTGGAAGTAGAAGGTTAATCATCCGAATACTTTTTGTGATCTTTTTGTTTTTAATTTTTACTTCTGATATAGTTCCATTGTCAAAAATGAATTTTTCATTAATTTCATTGCTCTTAATTAAAAACATAATTTTACCGGTACAATTGAGAGAATTTTTGATGCAATACGCAAGTAAATCAGATATTATTTCTAAATAACTTTTCGCAGAAAATATGCTTTTTCAATTTTCCTTATAGTTCATGAATTGAACATATCGTATGATACAACATTGCCATCATAAAAAAGAGCTCTACTTAAAAATGTAAAAATCCAATATGGCTCCCATAAAAAATGAATATGAAGATGTTCCTAAAGAACCGAAACGTTTTTCAAGGATTTTGATTTGGGAAACATATTTAAAATTAAAAAGTGCCACAAGATTGCGAATTTCCCATCTCGATACGACCACTAGTATAAAAGTTACGAAAATAAAATATTCTGAAATTCGAGTTTTTTCAGGATATTTCAAGAACCAGAAGGGCACGCTGTATTTTTTTTTGAGCTCTGTGTTTTTGGCATCACATTTTCCACCTTTGCCGACCCCCGTATCTCTTACAGTTTACGAGATCCCCCATGCTTGAGCTCGAAAGACGGACACAAAAACGGGTAATAAGGTGTAAAGTTGTATATATATATATATATATATATATATATATATATATATATATATATATATATATATATATATATATATATATATATATATTTACTGTTTTTGTTATTATTATTAACATCAAGATTATGATTCAGACTGATTTAATAGATTATAATTAACTATTAAATGGTTGAAAATATTGCACTATAATTATTGTAAAAAGAGTTTAAAAAAGTTCGGGACGCAGCAAGTGCGTTATATGAGTGAATTTTAATTAAATGCTTCAAATTTAAATTACTCATTTTTTTATAAAATTAGAAAGTTGAATTTTGGTATGTAGTAAGGACCTTCCCAAGGCAACATATCCACCAAATTTCATTAAATGACCTTTGTAATTTTCGCAGAAAAAAGTTTTTTCGAAAGAAAACTCAAAATTTTCTTGGAATAATGGATAACGAACAAGCCATTAAGAAAAGAAAGGTACTTGCTGAGTTTCATCCAAATCGGTTAATTATCTTTTGACTTAATCGATTGGATATATATATATATATATATATATATATATATATATATATATATATATATATATATATATATATATATATATATATATATACATACATATAAAAATCAAACTGACCCCGGATATGGGTTCTAGGGGTCCTAGTTCCTGCTCATTTGAAAATTTTTTTGCAAAGTCTTACCATCGATGCCTCTCTAAAAGTGGTTTTTTTTTAAATAAAAATTCTCTAAAATCGGTTTGATTAGGTTGAGTAAAACGAAATCATACTGGCGATTAATAAGGCAAAATAACTCCTACGTTTATAATTAGGCATATACTTTATTTTTCTAAATATGAATTAACTTTTCTTCTGGAAATCTTTTGTATAACTTTAATGAAATTTGTCATAAAAGTTTCTATTAAAGAGATTTACACTATCTACAGATAAAGCAAAATTTAATTCTTTAGCTTCATAGAACATTGAGTTTCGGGCATTTTTTAAAAAGGAGTTAGAACACACGATTTTTTTGATAACAGACATATATCGATGTTAACACTTTTGAAAGAATTCTTCAAATGTGTGCGTACCAGGACCTCGAAAATTGATCTTCAAAGTCTGTGTAAGTTTAAAGTATTAACTTTATTAATATGCCGTATAATGATAGTGTACCATTCTTATGAAAATTCGCTACTATAACGCACTTGCTGCGTCCCGATTTTTTTTAAATTTCGATATAGCATCTGATGGGGCTCAGAATAGCGCAAAATTTTTCCCATTTAACCAAAATTGGATCTCTTACCGTTTCCGAAATCTCCATCTAGTCACTTTTATCTGGGACACCGGTATATGTATATATATATATATATATATATATATATATATATATATATATATATATATATATATATATATATATATATATATATATATATATTTATATATATATTTATATATATATATATATATATATATATATATATATATATATATATATATATATATATATATATATATATATAACTGTTGTAAAATCATATTGATGTAATACATTTTTTTGTTTCTAAAAGTTGTAACTTTGCTAGGGGCCATATGTCTTACGAATATGGATGGAGACAAGAAAATTGAAAAAGGAAATGAAAAAAAAAAAAAAGAAAAAATTCATTCTCCCCGGCGGGGAATCGAACCCCGGTCTCCCGCGTGACAGGCGGGGATACTGACCACTATACTACCGAGGACTACAATTCGAACGGTTTTCCAGATAGGTTTTCCGCGAAGTAACGACAATTTAAATAGCTCTGAACAATGAAAATTTTAATTTGAACCTTATATACTACTTTTATGAATAAGGTTGTATTATGATAATGTAGTGGTACTAGATTGTATTAAATTATAAACTTGTAACAAAAACTATACTCTGAAAGTACATAATAGGTACGTCATATTCAAGTAGTCTGTTTGGAAGAAGATAACCTTATGGGGTTTACCACAATTATTTTCTTTAAATGTGGTCTCATCAAAACCTCTTTTGTTATACCTACCTATACTAAAAAACGCAGCAAGTGCGTTATGGTAGTGAATTTTAATTAAATCCTTCAAATTTGAATAACTAAATTTGCTATAAACTTAGAGAGTTGAATTTTAGTATTTTTTTCGAACGAAAACTCAAAATTTAAATAACTCAATTTCCTATAAACTTAGAAAGTTTAATTTTGGTAAGTAGTAAGGTATTTCCCGAGGCTATATACGCACCAAATTTCATTAAAATAAATTTGTAATTTTCGGAGAAAAAAATTTTTTTCGAAAGAAAACTCAAAATTTTCCCCGAAAACCTTGTTCGATTTTCTTGGCTAACGAACTCATCCAAGCCATTAATAAAAGAAAGACACCTGCCAAGTTTCATCAAAATCCGTTAATTATTTTTTGAGTTAGCAGTTGGATACACATATATATATATATATATATATATATATATATATATATATATATATATATATATATATATATATATATATATATATATATATATATATATATATATAAACATATAAAAAATTAAAACTGACCCCGGATATGGGTTCTAGGGGTCCTAGTTCGCGCTCATTTAAAATTTTTTTTGAAAAGTCTCACCTCTCTATTAGTGAATTTTTTAAAATAAAACTTTACCAAAAATAGTGTTGCAAACTGAATAATAACATCCATATCACTGTCATAATCTGTACTTTCCTCCTGATTTTTCCCCTCAGGGCTCGTCCGCGGCGTTGCCGCCCCGATAGAACTGCAGCCCTTGGCCCATTGTGCATCTCCTGATTACAACGGAAGTTAATATTTAATCCATCCATAATCAATCTAGACTTGAATTTCATGAGAAAATGTCGGGTGTTAGGTATAATGGTCGTATTTCTGTACCCATAAAGTTGTGATATGATATATTAATCAATTTTTCATAGAAAATTTTTAATTTTCCACAATCAACCGTCTATCTCTTCCTTTTCTTCTGAAGCGATTTTATTCACAAACAATCCAGACTATCCGCTTGTTAACAGCTATCTGTGTATGAAATTTTATGTCGATGGCTCAATTACAAATATATATATATATATATATATATATATATATATATATATATATATATATATATATATATACATATTACCCCTACTTGAATTTCATGAGAAAGTGTCAGGTCCGTCGTAGTATTTGAATTTATCTTCTCAAAAAATGTCATGAAACGATATTACTCGATGTTCAACGTTAAAGAGCAAATTTCAATCAAACAACCCCCTAATCTCACTTTCCTCGTGGTGAGATTTCATTGGAGGACTACTATTTGCTATATAGACATTTGGAGTCGATAGCCTAATCCCTTCGAGTGTTATCGCGGGAACTGATAGACCGACACAAATTGTTTGTTCGCAAGTTTCGTTTTTTACATGTTTTCAGTCTTTTTACGGCGTTTTTAACTTTTTTCGATTTTTCGGCCCAGTTGCTATGGTTCCACACCTTTAAGACGATGTGGAAGTAATAGACTTAACTTTACAGATACTGAATGAGCTATGTCTAGCTTAAATAATGAGGTTCAATTTTTTCCATAACACTTAAAATGGGTTTACAATAAATTCTTAAAGTTGGTTAAATAGGCCACGCCCACAAATCTTGGTTTTATGGTTGAACACAATGAGACCTTGGCGATGATCTCCAGCGAGATTTGGGGAGTAGGCAGATTGAGGCCCCGTAATCGAGCTACAACAACCCAAACCCAACCCACCTTTGTCCACCGCTCTAAGGAGTAGGCAAATTGAGTCAGCATTCTTCAAGTGACCAAAAAAAAAGTCACAGGGCCTCAAATCAGAAGAGGGACCAGGCCATTCAAGAGCAGCACCGTGCCCTCTCCACTTTTCTGGGGAAATTTTATACAAATATTGCCACACGCGTGTACCAAAATGACTGGAAGCTTTATCTTGCTGGAACCAAATAACCAAATTTGCCTATCATAATATTACAAAATTCAACATGCCTCTGAAAATCGCCATTTGCAAGTTCTTGTACGAACTGTACTTTGTACGGGTGTGTATGTGTAATGTAGCAACTGCATTTGTAGACAAATGCGTATTTTCATGAAAAGACAACAATACATCTAATACCTTATTACCAGCTACAGCCGTTTTTGGTCTACCTATTCTTGGTTTATATTTGACACTACCAGTTTCGCAATTTTTTTTAAATACTTTGGAAACATACTCTCCATTGATTTGTGGCCGATCAGGATACACTTCTTGAAAAAGCACGCACACGTCTTTATAATTACGTTTTCTGTCACCTTAGGCCACCATAATTAATATTTCAATGCTTGGCTTTTCGATCTATTCTGCCATAATAATAATTACTTTTAAATTGTAAAAGTTCTTAATTTTCTGATGTGAAGTTCTCCAAAGTGTTATAAACTGCAGATAACTCACAACGAACCATGTTTGCAATTGACAGCTACAAATACTATCATATTTTATCAATGGGTAACTTGATTCATTACGTCCAATCGAAGGCGGTAATTTTTAAGAAAGTTAATTTTTTCTCAGTTTTCTTAAAATAAAACCAGATGAGAATTTTATAATGCCGTATCAATAAAGAGACGTTCTTTCGGAAAATACAAAAAAATATCCTGCTATTTATTATTTATTATTATTAAAAAAAAAGTTAGTTTTCATGGCAACGAAGTTGCTTACGCTAGGAAAAATTTAATATCGCGAGTTTGCAGCAAAAAGTATGTCAAAAAACCTATGTTAAAAGATTTTTTAATAACACATATATCACGAAATACAAGAGCCTTTTCATGTTGCTTTACCAGCCCTGTACATGTATCAAACCGATTACGCAAAAAATATAATTGACCAATTTTGATCAAATTTGGCAGGTACCTTCCTTTTGTACGTATATTGAACAAGCTGGTGAAAAATTTGAGTTTTATTCCGGAAAATCCTTGCATCTCCAAAAACAACAAAGCTATTATGGGAACTAAATTTGGTACGTAGGTTAACCTTATAAAAGGTGAATTACCTACATACCCAAAACTAGATCTCTAAGTTAAAGCGAAAAGAAGTTACAAAAATGCAATAAAAAATTGGCTTATGGGAGTAAAAGCATTTGGGCTTAATGTCAACATCATAACAGAAGCGGTGAGAAAATTCAACCACAAAATTCTAAATAGCAAGGGTAGTTGAGAAACATATTATTTTAGAGTTACTTAAAAGATGTTTTGAGCAGTTTTCCCTTTTATAAATCTGAATTAATAGTTACATGTGGCCATCTGGACATAAATAATTTGGAGACAAAGTACAACGAGAAGATCAAGAGTCCTTGAGATGGAAGCGAAGAGACAGTGGAGGGCAGATAGTGTCCGAATAATCCCGATAGTCGATCATGTCGTCAACTTGTGTGGCTCCTAAGAATCTTCTAGGGAACACATCTCACATCTGAGTTTGATATATGAGATACCTACCCCTTTGAGAAAGTGTGAAAGCCTTTCTAGCTATAAGTTGCTAATAATAATGATAATAATAATAACAAAAACTATACAACTGATAGTTCTTATACGAATTATAATGTCTAATTATTGTAATAGTATAGACCGCTGGAAGGCTTTCGGGGCATTCTGCTGTGGTTCAAATCACTTGATGAGTTGTTAGAAAATTCGCTAACCATGGCCGCAGGCTTCTTCTGTAGCTGGACTGAAATTGAGCAAATATTGAAATTGTAGTCGGTGTTCCCGTGGTCGTGGATTACAAGCACGCGTAGCGTGGAATGACCTTTTTATCGATAAGTGAGGATTATTGCTGTTTGTAATGATGAGTCCGGCGTCATATTGCTGGAACCTGTACAATCCAGTGTATTTCCATGAGCAGGTAGTCAGGTTCGACTTGAAATCGACATCTTGGTTAAGTGTCCTGGGGAAGACGTTAAACTACGCCGGGGGTGGGGTGGGGGGGGGGAGGGGTTGTTGGCGGTGAGGAGAACCTCCTAGCCGTGAAGGTAGCTCTTTTAGGTACAGGAATGCGAAATATCCTAGGTAGACCCTGCCTGAACCGCTTTTATGATGAGTTCACTAGGATGCACACGAATCTCGAACTGACAGAGCAAAACGTCGTCAACAGGAAGAACTTCATTGTTAAAAAGAAGTATCTATCGGACATCGATTTAGATGTCATACGAAGGTAGGTCGGTAATCAATGCTATCATCTCGCGTCCACCCAACATGAAGCAGACGAAATGGTAGATGGGCAAGAAATTACAGAACACAGACAGGGGAACGCTAGAGAAGAGCATAATTTCGTGGATGAATTTAAGAGTGTCATGGATTTCTATGAGAATACTGACCCAAATAATCGACCTCTTCTGCCACACTCGACGTCAACTACAAGTCGATTCATCTCATACGAAAAATAGATGATGCACTCAGAATATGTTTGCAAAATATTAACAACCTTGTATATCTGCAGCTGGGTATCTATAGTGCTGCACAGTTAATATGTTAACTAACTGTACAGAAACCCTATCAACTCAGGAGAAGTTACCAAATATCTACTCAAGAACCAGCATGGAAACGCAGCCTCAACACGGACATCGATAGACTGAGAGGCATGCGTGATGTGATAAAGTGCTATCTCGATGGCACTCGTACGAGAAATGTTGTCAAAAAAGTTTACCTCATTGCTCAAAGAGAAAACATAGATACGAGGAGTCCAAGGACTAAAGAACAGCTAGCTCTGCTCGCTGACACTTTGACGCAAAAAGCTACAGCAAACGAAGCATGCCTTCGTGGATACAATGAGCTCTCCAAGCGAAAATAACAGAATCATGATTTCTAATATAACCGAAGAAAATGTCTTTGTAGACTTCGTACACAGAAAAACATACAAACTACAGACGAACCCACGGGTGAGGGCGTACTCGAATACTTGAGAGCAATCTGGTCCAGAGAAACGCATTATGATCGTGATGCAGAGTGGATCAAAGGAATTACACAGGCCACATTACGAACATGAACAACTGCAGCATAACACACGACGGCGTCGAGAAAACTACCCTAATTGGAAAGCACCTGGACCAGACCGAATACACAACTTCTGGCTGAAGCGTCTCACAAGTTGCCATGGGCGCTGGCTGCTGAGCTCAACAGGGCTTTACGTGATCCTTCATGTTTGCCGCTGACGATGAAGGAATGCCATCCTCTTATACAAGAAAGGAGATGCGACGAAATCAGAGAACTATAGGCCCATCACCTGCCTCTCTGCTATATATGAATTGTTTACGGCAATCCTGAGTAATAAGATACATGCGACAGGAATGATATAATAGCGGTTCAGAAGAAGGGATGCACACTTGGTTGTAAAGGGCACCTGACTATAAATGCTCTGAAACAGACCCAAGATTCTAAACGAAATTTGCACGCCTGCTATAGATTATAGTAAGGCGCTCGACTCCGTCCCCCATGATTGGACGCGAAGGGCACTAGAGGTCTACAAAGTGATTTCAACTGACAAAAATGCTCTGACATACGCCATGAAAAATTGGAGGACCAATGTACATATTGGAAATAACAATCTGGGCCAGGTTAGGGTTCACAGGGGTATCTTTCAGTGCGATACCCTGTTACGTCTCTGGTTCTGCTTGGCCACGGACCGGATGTCTAGGCTCCTCGAGCAAGCGTAAGTCGGATACAAACTTGATGTGTCTCAGAATACGAAGGTCTCTCACTATGGACGACCTGAAGTTATATGCAGACAGTAAGCTTCGTCTCCAAAGACTGATCCATGTTGTTGAGAAATTCAGTGGAGACGTCAAGCTGTTGTTTCGTTTAAACAAATGTGCCACAGTTGAGATCAACAAAGGAGAAATGAGAGACACTCCTTAGGACGTGGCTGGAATCTCGCCATTGAAAATAGACCAAACATATAAGTACCTAGGCATACCGCAGAACCGCGCATTAAACCATATTAAACTAAAAGGGATAATTCAACACGCAATATGCATGAAACCATCAACAGCTGGGCTATACCATCACTTATTTACTCCTTCGGCATACGGAAGTGGGGTGACGCAGATTTGGCCGATCTGGATAGAATAACTAGAGTCCGGCTTACCAAGTTCCACTATCACTACCCCAGATCTGCCATAGAGCGTGTTTACTTTCCCCGCGGAAAAGGAGGACGGGGTCTTATAAGAATTCAATCACTGTGTTAGGATTGAGAGAAAAATGAAGGAATACTTCTTGCTCTCAAGCAATCCCCTACACCATCTAGTAAAAAAGCAGACAACTCCTTTGCGACTAACTGAGCTTGAATACTTCCGTCAACTCAGCACCGAGGGAGAATCAATGGCGTCTTGGAGAGCAAAGGAGCTTCATGGCAGATCACCAAAGCATTTGGAGTCACAGGGGCTTGACAGATCTGTGTCTTTTATGTGGCTAAGAAACGGGTATCTATATCCGGAAACAGAAGGCTTCCGTGTGGCCATTCAGGATATAATTCTACTAACTAATAACCATCTAAAGCACATAGTAAAAGAACAAGTCGTGGACAAGTGCCCGAAATACCGCAATGTTGGATAAACAATAGAGCATATCCTAGATGGATGCTCTACCTGATCCAACAATGATTATCTAGGCAGACACAACCAACTAGCCACGATAATTCACCAGCACATGGCCATGAATCATCTCTTGCTAGACAATACAACTTATTATAAGTATACACCCTTCCCCGTGCTAGAATCAAAAGACTTCCCCTTGTAATGGGACTGTCCTATAATAACCGACCGCACGGTCGACTACAATAGACCGGACATAGTTCTGATCGACAAAAACTGTAAGTCATAGACTTCGCTGTACCTCTCTCACCCTATATGAAGAGAAAAGAAACCGAGAAGATTACGAAATATGAAAACTTAGCTACTGAAATAAAGCATATGTGGCAACTGACTAATGTCACCACAGTAGCCTTCATAATTTCATATGAGGGAATCATCAATAGGATGTTCTCCAGGAGTGTTATAAATACTTGGGAATACAGCAACCGAGAAAAATAAACCACTCAGTAATAAAGAACGATGTGACAAATGAGTTTACGACACGAGGAAATCAGGTGGTGCAAGCACATCTCAACAGCGGGAACATGACTAAGGCTCTTAATGTATATGAATTTTCTGCACTTTGCTATTCATTTATGGTTGTAAAATGAAGCAAAACGGACATCGAAAATCTACAACGGATTGGATGCAGAAGCCCCTCCATGGGTGACATCTGAATGAGACCTCCCAGAAACATGTCGACAAATTGACGTCGAACTACTGGTTGGTGTCCGGACGGATGCTTCCAGATATAGGCGGGTTTTTGCTGGCCATACAAGATCAAGCTATCCCAACAAGAAACTACCTGAAGTATATAGTCGGTGTTAATTCGGTCCAAGATGCCAAATGTAGATTGGCTGTCAGTCACCAAAGACTATCCAGCACGTCACCGGAGGATGTCAAGCGTTTGCTGCAACAGAGCACAAAGAGAGGCACAACGCAGTTGCGTAAGTACTTCATCAGCAACTGTCTCTGAAACTAGGACTTTTAAATCTTAGTAAGGTGCCCTACCATAGATACACTCCTGAGCCTGCTCCAGAGAACTCATGATACAGGTTGTACTGGGATCGGACCGTGCTCATATACCAAGGAGTTGCCCACAACAAGCCAGATATAATAATAGTGAATAAGTCCTGCAAGTAAGTGACGCCAATTGATGTGGCCATTTCGAATACTAAAAATCTACAGATATAAGTACAATAAGAAGATCATTAAGTGTAGAGACTTCGAGATGCAAGTAAAGAGAAAGTGGAGGGCAGATAGTGGATTGATTCCAATAGTTGTGTCGTCAACTGGTGTGGTTCCTCAGAATCTGCGAGAGAACATTAAGAGACTATGTCTAGGAGAGCACCTTTATAAGGTTATGCAGAAGGCGGTAATATTTCTTGCAACTGCCCACGAGGTGCGCAGATTCCTGGCAAATGAGGATATGTCGCGTTGCCGTTCAAGGCCCGATAACTTGGAAAGGGCTCGATCTGAGCGCAGTCCCTTTGGTATCTGAGATACTTGTGATGAGCGAATGTTCCCCTTTGAGAGAGTGTAAAAGCCCATCAGGCTAAAGTCGATAATAATAATAGTTTACGGCAATCCTGAGTAATAAGATACGTGAGCACTGCGACAGCAATGATATAATAGCGGCTCAGAAGAAGGGATGCACGAGAGGCACACTTGGTTCTAAAGATCATCTGTCTATAGGTGCTGTGATTCTGAAACAGGCTCAAAATTAGAAACGAAATTTCCACGCCTGCTATATAGATTATAGTAAGGCGTTCGACTCCGTCCCCCACGATTGGATGCGAAGGATATTAGTGATCTACAACCTTCATAAACGCTCTTACATACGCCATGAAAAATTGGAGGACCAATGTACACATTGGAAATAACAATCTGGGTCAGGTTAAGATTCGCAGGGGTATCTTTCAGGGCAATACCCTGCCACCTCCATGGTTCTGCTTGACCATGAATCCGATGTCTACGCTACTCGTGCAGGCCGAAGTCGGATGTGTCTAAAAATGCTTACTATACATGGACGACCTGAAGTTATACGCAGACAGTAAGCCTCCTTTCCAAAGACTGATCCATGTGGTTGAGACAATCAGTGGTGACGTCAAGATGTCCTTCGGTTTAAACAAAGGTGCTACAATTGAGACCAGAAGAGGAGAAATAAGAGACTCTCCTCAGGAGGTTGCTGGAATCTCGCCACTGAAAACAGAAACCTATACGTACATGGGCATAGCGCAGAACCGCGCACTAAATCAAGCGAATACCTGAAACGGTGGACGAAGCTGCTCAACACAAAGCTGTCAGCAGGTAATATGCACGAAGCCCTTAACAATCCGCGACGTTTGAAAATAATAACCATCAATCGGTAGAGTCGGAATCGACGGCGGGGCTATACCATCACTCATTTACTCCTTCGGCATACTAAAGTGGAGCGACACAGACTTGGCCGAACTGTATAGGGTAACGAGAGTCGGGCTTATCAAATTCCACTATCACCACTGAAGATCTGTTACTGAGCGTGCTTACTTGCCACGCGAAAAGGGAAGACGGGGTCTCGTAAGAATCCAATCATTGTGTGCCAGGATTGAAAGAAAAATGAAGGTATACATCCTCCTCTCAAGCAATCCCGTACACCATCCAGTAAAAGAAGCAGATAACACTTTTACACCGCTATGAATAATTGAGCCTGAATACTTCCGTCAACTCAGTACCGATGGAGAATCAATGCCGTCCTGGAGAGCAAAGGAGCTTCATGAAAGATGCCTAAAGTATTAGGAGTCATATGGAGTTCATAGATTAGCGTCTTTAATGTGGCTAAGAAACGAGTATCTATATCCGGAAACAGAAGGCTTCCTTGTGGCTATTCAGGATATAAATTTACCAACTAATAACCATCTAAAGCACGTAGTAAACCAACAAGTCGTGGACAAGTGCCGGAAATGCGGCATTGTTGGAGAAACAATAGAACATATCCTAGATGGATGCTCCACCTGATCCAACAATGATTATCTAGGCAGACACAACCAACTAGCCACGATAAATCACCAGCCATGAAGCATCTCTTGCCAGACAATACTGCTCCACCTTATTATAAGTTTTTTTTTATCACCCTTCCCCGTGCTAGAATCAAAATACTTCCCCTTGTACTAGGACTGTCCTATAATAACCGACCGCACGGTCGACTACAATAGACCCGACATAGTTCTGATCGACAAAACTGTAAGTCAGGCTTCATCATAGACATCGCAGTACCTCTCTCACGCAATGTGAAGGGGACAGAAACCGAGAAGATTACGAAATATGAAAACCTACAGTAGTTTATTTTGTAATTGTGTCAGAGGGAATCATCAACAAGACGTTCTTCAGGAATTTGGAAAAACTTCAGCTACTCGGACAAAAGACTTGTCACAGTTCGAAATTTCTTTATCAACGAATGATAAACTAAACTTTTTTCCTATACCTTACACGGAGTTAAGACTGCATATACACAGAAAATAATAATAATAATAATAATAATAATAATAATAATAATAATAATAATAATAAACATCTTTAATAATAGCCGCAGATGTCATTAAAACTCTAGGCTTTTTTTTTGCTTTGATACTTCTTTTTGTATGTCCGATGTAAACGTTTCCATATAGAATTATGGTATCTGATATATTCGGGACGCACTGGCTTAACTTGTAGTTGTTGATCGTGGCGGAGGATGGCTGTTTCGTTGGTTTTTCCTGCACTTTAAATACGTTTGCGCGTAAGTGGCACCCGTTAGCCTAGAAGCTGACGCACTGTTTAGTGCATAGTTACTTTATCAAATTGTATGGTTTTAATAAGTTTAGTCTACGGGTGTTTCATCCTAGGAAGTTGTAAATTCTCAGGATGATCACTATTTGTTAAATGTATGATGTATCCACCTTAAATGGGGTAAAAAATTTTGGTTCCATTATTTTTCTCGAAAATGTCTTGAATAAAACTAGGACCATATGTAAGAGTTGTGGTGGTAGTCATCGCCTGCAAAATTTCATGTTTCAATTTTAAACCCTTTCCGAGAAAAATAATTCAATGTCAATTGTCTTCCCCATTTTAAGTGGCTGCGATACAATTTTTAGTTTTTATATCTATACCTTAATGTATTTAATTATATTTTTATAATATGGTTGTATTGTATTATGTTGGTGATGATCCATAGGGGTTGATGTAGCTTGCTTTCTATTAAAAAAAGAAGGCAACAAGCTTAACAACATATATGCCTACTACAACCAGAGAAGTCGGCGTTGACTGAACATGCGTCCTATTTGACGAAACGAAGGTCTTTGCCAGAGTAAAGGAATACTATCAGGATAAAGAATCTAGAGACAACCTAACAATTTCAGTCGAGGCCTCAATTAGTTAAGTTGAACTACTAGATGTTAGTAACAGACAGAGTTTCGCAGATTCCAGCAATATGATACCAGAGACATCATTTCAAGCAGAAACATTGCTTACGTAATCTAGAACGACGTCACTGCCTGCTGCGCTTGTGTCCTTCACGGCCACGGAATAATCAGCGGCGGTTAGATCGTCAATAGCGATGCAAGCGGCAACGTTGATTACATTCATCAAGTATAGGAAGAGTCGGCAGAGTTTGGCATGCAGGCCTTCTTAACAAACTTCTATGTTTTAATTAACCACGCCCTCTGACACGATATTCCCGTATCAGGTCACAACTGGAAGACAGAAAGTTCCAGGCAAAACACCTGGGAACCAGATCTAGAACTTATTCAGTCACTGCTGGCCTGCCACAGGGTCCTGCTATCTCCCCTCTGCTGTAGGAATATTTGTCGCAGACATTCCTACACAGCCCCAAAACGTGACACACGCACTGTACGCAGACGACACTACCATCCTCAGCACTCCAAGCAGTCGAGGATAATAACAAACTGCCGTAGACGAGCTGCAAGACCGGTATAAGAAATCATGTATAGCCATAAACCCTGATAAATGCTCAGCAGTCCTATTTTCCAAGGGGAGACACACCACTCACGATCACATATCATTAGACAACAGCCTAATTCCCTGGCAAGACTCCGCCATATACCTTGCGGTTTTCCTTAACAAACGTCTAACATGACGTTCTCTTGTCCAACATGCCCGAGAGAAAGCTTCGAAGTTAATCTGAAAGTTATTTCCACTTCTTAACAGAAATTCCAAATTGTCCATGAATAATAAACTGCTCATGTACAAAGTCATAATCCGGCCAGACTTGATCTATGGATCTCCCGCATGAGCCACTGCGGCCAACACACACATCAATATCCTTAAAATCCTCCAGAATAAAATTCTGAGAATGGTTACCGGTGCGCTATGGTTTGTCAGAAACAGTCAGATTCACTCTGATCTGAAAATGCCCTCAATATTTGAGTTTATAACTTGCCTATCCACCACTCAGCGTCTTCTTATCCAAATGCTCTTCTTCGCAGTGCCACCAACTACGATGAGCAATTCACTAAGGCATAAGTGTCCAAAGCTTATGCTGACCCGCTAATGCCCTTGCGATAAACAGAATGGAAACATTCACAACCCCAATGTCATGTGTGAAGTCATTGCGACGGAGGTATGGACCAAGGTCTGGTACTCCAGTGAGTGGGGTTTAGTGGGTGCCAGTTCCACACTACCTGAAATTCCCACACATTAAGGTGTGTAACTGAGTGTGTGCGTAGGGATTCCCCACTCCCGCATAAAAAAATGTGCTCAGTTTCAGTTCAGCTACTGAAAGAGCCAGTAGCCATGGTTGTCGGTACCTCTAGCAACACACCAAGTGAGTTTGACCAAGGCTAAACAGTCCGGAAGCCTTCGAGAAACCCAATTAGCGTCTGACATGAAAGTCAAAAATCACGATAATAATATTAATAAGTAATCTTGTTACAATTTGTTACATACTTCACCAATTCTACTGAAGTAAGTCATAAAAGTAGAAATTCTTGTTAATCTTAGTAATATAAAAACACGTATCAGTAGGCCTTGGAACTGCGTAGAATAAAGTATTTGTAAAACAAGCATCCATGGAAATGTTGAAATAACATCAAAAACAAAGTATGTTATAATATAACGGCTGCAACAATAAATAAAACAGCATTAGTGAGCACATAATAAAATGGAATATATATATATATATATATATATATATATATATATATATATATATATATATATATATATATATATATATATATATATATATATAAGGTGTTTCGTGAGGAAAAGGAAATATTTTAAGGGCATATTCTGGAAGTCGAAATGAGCAAAAAATCTTATGTATAAACATGTGCCTCGAAATACGTCCTTCACGAGTTACAGCCTGACAAAAAATTATAAAAAATCGGTTTTTCTTAAATATTTTGGAAATGATTTAGGATATTACATTGAGCTTTGATATTATTTGCTTATTTCGACTTCCAAAATATGCCCTTAAAGTATTTCCCTTTCCCCACAATATATATATATATATATATATATATATATATATATATATATATATATATATATATCCCGTATCGTTATGTTCAAATTTTCAAATTTTATGAGCATATATTACGCTTAATTTTAAGATGAAAAAACACAAAAGTGGTAGTTCGATTTTAATTCCTTCCTAAAAAAACTATTATAAGATTGAAATTCTAAAGCCATATATATCCCGTATCGTTATGTTCAAATTTTCAAATTTTATGAGCATATATTACGCTTAATTTTAAGATGAAAAAACACAAAAGTGGTAGTTCGATTTTAATTCCTTCCTAAAAAAACTATTATAAGATTGAAATTCTAAAGCCAAAGAAATTTTAACTTATTTAACAAGTCTTTAATCCATCATCTGTTCCAAATGCTCTCCTCACTGTTGAATACAAGCTTGTGCTCGTATGCCTATGGATGAAGTGACAATTTATTTATTTCACGCTGATTATCTCTTATTTGTTGGGCAGCTTGCTGAATACGCTCCAATAATTATTCTCTTTTGTTTAAACTTTGTGCGTATAATAAATCTGTTTTTCGCGCTCAAAACTAATAGTTTAAAGGATTACGATCAGGAATTCTAGGCGGCCATACAATAGGTGCCTCTCGACCCATCCATTGTGGGCAGTTATTGTTCATAAAGTTCCGGACCTCAATTCCGAAATGTGTTGTTGCCCCATTCATTTAGATCTACATGTCTCTTCTTATGACCAGGGAAAAATATTCTAAAAGTGGTGACAATTCTTCTATAAGGAGCTGTAGGTAATTGGCGGCATTTAATCTTATAGGTAGAATGTAAAAACCAACTAGCAAATTATCGATTAAGCGAGCCCCAACATTAACGGAAATTTCATGCTGAAAGTTAGACGCACCTATGCTTTGGGATTTTCTAGGTCCCACCGATGTTTGGTAAATGAAGCTTCATCTGCCCAAAGAATTAATCTGGAGAAATTAAAGTTTACCCTTGTCTGTTGTAGAATCCTGGCAGAATAAACTAGACGATAATCAAGGCCTGCCTCAAGCAAACCTTGCACCTTTCTATCATGATATGGACGTAGGCCGTCCCGTTTGAAAATTCGCCAAACAGTCACTCGTGGTACTCCAAGTTGCCTGCTAATTCGACGTACAATGGTGGCTAGATCTTCGGTAATAGCACCGAGTACTTGTTCGTCCACACCTGCTGGCAAATTTAATCCTCTGTCGAAAAAATAGTCCCGTATCCACATTGTCGAAACTGTTTGTGTACTTCCATAAATGTTCTGTAATTAGATCTTCTCCTATTTGGAAACCGACGTCGGTATTCAATAACTGCTTGACTTGCACTCCCGTTACAAAAACCATTAATAAAATGCATATTCGCATACTCTCCACTAGAAAATCGGTAAGGCATATTCAAAAAAAAATTACTTGACTGGCGTTTTTTCTTTTTAAGTTGACGTAGCAATGACATGGCGATACTAGTTTCTAGCGATACCAATTCTATTTTAGCTTTCGGGCTTTCGCATGCCCAGTGAGTTACCGGGATAATTAACATGGTTCGCAATTCAGAAGTTTTTTGCCGTTTTAACGAAATAAAAGACGTCCCTGAGGTGTTGTTTACACACAATTCTCCCAACTGGCCTTCCTGACCTGCCCTGACATCAGTTTGCCTAATTAAAGTGTAAAAGAAGGAAAAAGTGGACGGAAGAATCAACCATGCCTATTTTAAGGTCATGTGAGCATATATAATTTTCATTCCCCTTTTTCCTTCTCTTATATTTAAATTAGGCCAATCCACAAATCTTACGTTTGTTAGGGCGGATCCACATCAATAAATATTTATGTTGTATTTTAAAACTCGGTACAAAAATTTTCGGCACAAATTTGAATATGGTCATGTATTTTCCAACGAAAATATTTATGCTGTGTGTTATAAGGCCGAATCCGCTTGCGCGTTGTTTTCGCTGAATAACAAATGTCGAAAGTTCAGTATTAATAATTCATTCAGTGGTGAGTAGTCAATAGCGACGCTCAATTTGAATGGGAAATTCATAAATAATTAAAATATAATATGGAATAGAGCAATAAGGATTTCTTGCACCGTATTGAGAAATATTCGAAGTTCGACTTCCTAAGGAAACCCAAACACTCTGAACATTTTAATAAAATTAAGAAAAGTGATGCATGGAACTAAATAGCTCAAGTGTGTAGTGTTGGCGCTGAGGAGACGAAGAAAAAATGTGAAGCTTGTTGCTATCTTTTAGAAGAAAGGACGCCAAAGGCAAAGAAAATATTTGGAACAGGGTCCAACGAAATTGGCGCGAACTTCAAAATCTTCTTTTGACATGCGCAGGAAATTATAAAATTGTGCCGTTGTTTCGTTAGCCGCTAGCGCTCGTGGTATTTTTCCACCACTATTTTTTCCTACACAGAAAAAGTTGGGTTGTCCAGTAATGTCGTTCCTTATTGTTGTTATTCACCCTCTTTGTTCGATGTAAATAACCTGATACAATTATGAACAATGCATGGCTACAGAGATCAGAAAGTATCACAAAAAATTAAGTAAACTTTGTTTAAATAAAATAAGTTTTTGTGTGCTGGTTTTAGAATTTAAATCTTATATTTGTTAGGTTTATAACTTCGGAATTAATAAAAATCGAACTACCAATTTTGTGTTTTTGGTTTTGTTTTAGAATGAAACCTGCCATATGCCCACAAAATTTGAATATAACGATACGCGACACCCTGTAAATAATATGTAGAGGTGATTCTGAGCGAAATGTACATAGCGTTACCTTACATGTGTAGTACACATACTTAGCTGATCACAAAAAAAGGAGATTCGATGTCTGCGATACAGGCCGCGTTCCCTTACTTCTGTGAAACCTTAACTCTTGACCCACTCTGTATATTACTTCAAAATTTGCAGTTATTGTAGTTATATTACTGTCATTGTACTTATTAAAAACATATTCAACGAAATTCCGAAATCCAGGACCGGACTAAAAAAACGACCTGTTATTATTGTTTCAAAAATAACATCCTGTACAGGCTGTTTCAAAGTACTTTAAATAACTCTGGGAAATGATTCCTGACAGTGGCGTAATTCAGGGATGGCAAGGACACCCTAGAATTGTCCAACCCAGTATTTTGCTACCCCAGAGTTTTGGTGTAAAAATATAAATTGTTTACAAACAATTGAGAATAAAATTTTACAAACACGGCACTTTCTTAATTCATGATTAATCTCTTTAGTTCTTTTGGCTATCGAAAGGAGTGTTAATATAGACATTTCCAACGTAATTTAAGACTTTAATTTAGGCCAAAAAGAAGACTTTATTTTGCATAAAAGTAACTTGTGATGATAACATTAAGTAAAAGCTGAATAAAGCTTAACGATTGCCGACATAATTTTAAGATGAAAAGCTTTTATAGATAATGGTCCTTATAGCGGCTCCGTTTTGGACATACAAAAAATATATATTTATATAACTCCTCAACACGTTGAAATTGTTGCAGTTTTTGTGTGAAATTTTTGGTGATTTTACCTATGTTCCAGAAAATTCGTTGTAAACAAAAAAAAGTGAACAAAATGATAGTTTCTTACCCATGTAATACTTGCATTTGAATATTGCTCTGCCTGTCTTAAAAAAATATGATATAAAAACACATAGGTATACATAAACAAATAGTGCTGCAAATTGAATCGTAAATTACACCTAGCTGTGATCATTTATTCTCTTCAGAAAGACTTTCTGATGGAATGAATTTAGGGCCCATGACTTGATCACAAAGAAAATATTTGTATTTCTTTACGCATAAAATTTTGAAACATTACATTACTCGAGTTTTATTGAAAAAATGTCAATTTTCAGCTAACCACCCCTTATTTATGCCCTACCCCCTGAAGCGATTTTACCCAAAAACAATTCAAAGCGTTCCTTTGCTGCGTACTAACTTAATACCAAATTTGAAGGCGACATCTCAATTAGTTCTAAAGTTATCGTGACTACAAATAGACAGACATACTTACCGACAGACCGACGAACCGACAAAACGACAGACCGACAGACAAAAAATGTTCGTTCCCAAATCACATGTTCTATGTTTTGACACTTTTTACGACGTTTAAGCGAAAAAATTTTTTTGAAATTTTTGTCGCCGATGCGATACTTCCATACGTTATGACGATGTGGAATTAAAACAATTTAATTTGAAGTAAGTATAGGTACATAATATAGTTTTTAATTATTAAACTCCAATATCTTCCTATGACTGGATTTTGCAAATCTTGTAATTACTTTCTCGATGGCAATAGGGATATGAGAGAAGGCGGTTTTCAGTCATGGTTGCTCTTAAATGTGATTTAAGGCGCCACAACGACGAGAATGACCCCTCAGCAGATGCATTTGTCATTTGAAGGGTTGCAAGTACTAGTACAACTTCATGTATTATAGAAAATACATCTTTATCGCACCTAGCCAATATATCCAAAGCAGTTATGGGAATCTCCTTTTGCCGTTCCTTTTCTTGGATCCGGTTCTCTCGCCACATCAACACTTGATATTTTAGCAGAAGAGAAGCAGCGCCCTTATCGATGTCAAGCAGCAATACAAAGCGGTCGAGGAGGAACTTTATACTTTTACCATTTTCAGCAGGATAATTTTTAATAATATTTTCTGGAATGAAAACTGATATCTAAAAGACGTCAAGGTCTCAGCTGAGAATCTTTCTCGCAGATCTCTGAGAACAAAGTCTAATAAGAGCGCATAGATTGATACTGTGTAGTATTCCTTGGCTGGATTCATTTGATAGTTGTCACGATAACTTTTGTCAACCATGGCGAGGGATCCGAGAACTCTTCAGGTCGATACCCAATTGATCGGATAGAACACCTGATAACGATTCTCGCAAACAGGTAGTGATGTCATTATCATCCACTCTTGTATCCGCGAGATAACAATAGCCAACTCATACAATGTATATAAGAAGTACAGATCCCGATTCAACACCCAAGGTCGCTGACGAATGGGTTAATTAAAAGCAGCGCAATAAGAAGAATAGACTATTCATAAATGGGTAAACAACTAGACCTTCAATTCAGCAACCAGCCACCTGCTAGGATCACCTTCAAGACTGCAACTTAGGTGGAAACCGCCTCTCGGTCCACGCCCCACCAGAGACTATATATGGAAGTTACCAGACCACGGACGGACATTCCTACATTGTTATTGCTTGAGTCTCTTTTAACTTGTCATAATTTATATTTATCATTTTTTTTATTATTATTCATAAGTATTTTATGTAACATTACTCAATAAATTCTTTTAAAAAGTCAAGTGTGTTAACAAGAAAGTTAACTGGCGCAGTCGGTAGGATAGTGCTGAAGAACCAAAAGTATATTGATTCTTTGCGTTTCAACGCTTAACAGCCAAAGAACCGATCAAGAGAGACGTCATGAAGACAGCAGCAATAGCATCGATTCTGTAAGTTGTTTGCTTCCTTTATTTCCTATATATATATACTGTATTTCCTCATATATTGATAATATTATATGTCTGATAGCGATATTGATAATTTAGAACATTTGGAATATAGATTAAGAAATATTAGTATTGGCGAAATTGATATTGTAGAACAACCCGATATAAATAATTCTAATTTAAATATGGCAAATCAATTCCAAGAGTTTTACCTTAAAGCAATCCCCGAATTTAACGGACAACCTGAAAATGTAGGGAACTTCTTAAAAGCTTGTGATCTAGTAATGAACCAATTCTATGATGCAGATAATCCAAATTTATATCTAAACCATTTTCTATTAAATTATATTCAAACGAAACTAATTGCACAAGCCAGGTTAATTATTAACACTAAAATTATAAACACATGGGTAGACTTAAGACGGGCAATTGTTGAGAACTTCACCGACCAGCGAGATGAAATTAGCTTACTAGGCGAATTATTAACATTGAAACAGAGACATAACGAGGATGCCTTAGCGTTCAGTAATCGTTGCAGACACATTGAACAATTACTCATCTCTAATTTAATATCTAATGAACGTAACGAGGGAATTTTAGGATTAAAACAAAACATGTACAGACAACAGACACTGAAAGCGTTTATCGGTGGATTAAAAAACCCCCTCGGTATGGTGGTCAGATCCACTCGACCGGACAGCATAGAACAAGCTTTAAAATTTATATTTTCCGAGGAAAATTATGAATATAGGGACAGATTATTACAACGGTCAAATTTCAACAATAATAACAATAACAGGCACGACAAACAACAAAAACCAGTTTTCCAAAGAAATACCCCAAATTTTAACAATATTCAATTTCAAAAACCCTTCCAACAACAAAATTATCGTGCACCTTTTAACTATAATTTAAACAGACCCCAAATGTCTCACGCACAATTTCAGGGAAACCCTTCAAATCAATTCTCAATGAGAAGACCGACGTACAACCCTAATGACAATACTAGAAGATATCCACAAGCTATGGATGTCGGCAGTAACAACACGAGACATACTAATTTCAGCCGACAACAACCCTCACAAAATAGACGAAACAATTTTCCTTCCAACAATTTTCAAAAAAGACAAAATTTCATACCAGAAGAGATAAACTATAACGAAACGAATAATTCTTTTCCTTTCAATGAATTAGAAAGAAGACAACATTTCTTACCAGAAGAATTAAATTATGACGCAACATATAATGAACAATCACCCTCCGAATTATACGATGCACAGCATCAAAATTTTCCGATAGCAGGGAGCTCAAAAACAGAACCGTAATAGATATTAATAATTTTAACACAATATCCCAATTACCCTACATAATAATAAAAGAACTACCCGGAAAAATACTGCTCGACTCCGGTAGTACTAAGAGCCTTTTAAACCCGTCCATAGCATATAACAACTTTTATAATAAGATTTACAATCACCCGTTTTTAATTAAAAGTGCTCATGGTTATTCTAGCCATAATAATCGAGCCAGAATAATTTTAAACTCACTAACGGACAGTGAGCAAGAGTTTTGCCTATTTGAATTTAACAAAAATTTCGTAGCTCTTATTGGAATTGACTTTTTGATAAAAAATCAAGCGAACATTGATTTTAAAAACCAGAGACTCAATTTAAAAAATCGAAGCATTAAGATAAACTTCCCTGATACAAGGGATCATGAAGATAAGATGGGTAGTAATAGTAGTAGCAATAACAATCGGATAAGTAGGATCATCAAAGCAAATGATGAAATGAATCACCTTAACGTAAGTAATACAATAGACAAAAGCATTATTGCACTGGAACTCGACCTAGGAAAGCGTAATCAGCCATTAAATGATGACGATAGAAGGTTACAAAGAGTAAATGACATCACAGAAATGTTCACCCACAATAAAGGTAAACGGGATCAAGTTTCATTAAACACATATGAATATCGTAGAAATAAAAATGTGAGTGATACGAGGACGATACAAAAAGATATAACGGATCAAATTGAAAATAAAGCGAATATGATATCAAATAATTCTTACTATCACCAGAATTATAATAATAATTATACGGGGAGTGTACAAAAAAATATTACAAATCAAATTAGGATAAATCACTTAAATAACCAGGAGAAAGAAATTTTAATTGATTTATGTACAGAATTTCAAGATATTTTTGCAAAAGAAAATGAACCACTGACGCATACAAACGTCATTAAACACAAAATTAGACTAAAAGACGATATACCAATAAACGCCAAACTATATAGATACCCATATATTCACAAACCAGAAGTAGACAAACAAATTAACGAAATGCTAAATCAAAGGATAATTAGGAACAGTCATAGCGCTTATAATAGTCCAATATGGGTGATCCCAAAAAAAGCAGATGCCAGCGGCAAACAAAAATGGCGGATCGTCGTGGATTACCGCAAGTTAAATGAGAAGACTATACCTGATAGACACCCTATACCAAAAATCGAAGAAATACTGGATAAACTCGGGCGTGCACAATATTTTTCGACCATAGATTTAATTTCGGGCTACCACCAGATTGAAATGGACCCTAATGACATTGAAAAAACGGCGTTTAGCACTGATACCGGCCATTATGAGTACCTCAGGATGCCGTTCGGACTTTCAGGGGCGCCTGCTACATTTACCCGACTGATGCAACACGTCTTAAACGGTTTAATAGGAAAAACATGCTTAGTATACATGGATGACGTGATAGTGTTCTCGACATCATTACAAGAACATATAGAAAAATTAAGATTAGTATTCGAACGATTTAGACAAAGTAATCTGAAAATACAACTAGACAAAAGCGACTTTCTGCAAAAAGAAGCGGAGTTCCTCGGGCATATAGTGACGCCAGAAGGCATCAAGCCTAATCCAAAGAAACTAGACGCCATAAGAAAATTCCCAATACCCAAGACACCAAAAGAAATTAAATCATTCCTAGGACTTATAGGCTACTACAGGAAATTTATAGAAAACTTTGCGTATGTCACAAAACCACTAACTAAATGTTTAAAGAAAAACGTAACAATCAACATTAACGACGGAGAATACATAAATGCCTTTAATACATGTAAAGACATATTGATGAATTCACCAGTATTAATACCTCCAGATTTTTCAAAGGAGTTCATTTTAACAACAGATGCATCAAACGTGGCAATCGCAGGGATTTTAAGCCAAGGAGATCCGAAATCAGACCAACCAATAGCTTACGCAAGCCGAACGTTAAATGAAACAGAATCTAGATACAGCACAATAGAAAAAGAACTACTGGCCATAGTTTGGGCCACAAACTACTTTAGACCCTATCTATACGGCAGGAAATTCACAATATATACAGACCATAAACCATTAAAATGGCTATTCTCCCTAAAACAACCCAACTCAAAATTATTAAGGTGGAGACTCAAACTAGAAGAGTACGATTTCAAAATAGAATACAAAAAAGGTAAATTAAATAATGCAGCGGACGCACTTTCGAGAGTAGAGATAAACCCCTTAGATGTAGATAACCAATCAATGATAAATAATGTAGACGAAAATGACGACGTTATAACCATAAGCGACGGAGAAACAAGAAATTCCAACGCAGATTCTTATTCCGCGCCGGGCATGCCAATCTTAGAAGAAGAAATAATCAACAGTAAAACAAACCAGATATTCTTTAAAAATGCTGATACCCCGGAGATTTTATCACTCAGAAAGGACAAAAGGAATTTTATTCACGCCACATTCAATTTAAACGAGCCAAATCAAATAGAACAATTTATCAAAGAATATTGCCTACCACAGAGAAAATATTACTGTCTATTTGTAAATGAACGAGATTATGAAATGGTAAGTTCGGCAATTAATCAAAAATTTAATAACGTAGACTCACCTAAATTTTATAGATGTTTAGAAACTAGAGAAGAAATAAATAGCGAAGAAGAACTCCTAGAGAAAATAGTTCTATTTCACGAGGGAAAGAGTAATCATCGAGGCGCTGATGAGACCTATTTACGAATGAAACGCAAATACTATTTTCCGAATTTAAAGCGAAAAATAGAAGAGTTTATAAAAAGTTGCGAGTTATGTAAAACATGTAAATATAACAGAAATCCGGCGCAAATTTCACTAGAACACACACCCACACCATCTAGGCCTTTAGAAATCTTACACCTAGACACCTTCCAAATTGAAACGTCTCAATTTCTAACAGTATTCGACCCCTTTAGTAAATTCGGGCAAGCATTTCCGATAAAAAGTAAAAATGCAACAGAAATCTCCAAGAACTTAATTAAATACTTTTCCCAATACGGAAGCTGTAAAACAATAATTTCGGACGCAGGGACTGAGTTCTCAAATATATTAATAAAAGAGCTATTAAAAGCTTACCAAATTGAATTACATGTGACAACACCGCAAAATCCGATGTCAAACGGACCGATAGAAAGATTTCACAGTACAATAATTGAGCACTATAGATTATTTAAAACAAAATTTAAAGAATTGAAACCAATTGACTTAATGCCTTATTGTATTTTCGCATATAACTCCTCCATACACTCGCAAACCTTAAAACCACCTTTTGAGCTAATATTCGGATATACACCGGAATTATTTAATTATGACCCAGAAGTAATTATTACCCAAGAATATAACACGAAACATAAAGACTTAATGAAAATTATATACGAAGTCATTCAAGACCGAATCGAAAACTCAAAATATAAAACGTTACAACGGACGAATAAAAATACTAACCAACCTTTTAAAGAAGGAGACATAGTATACAAAAAGATCCCTCCAGGATTTCACAAAAAACACAAAAACCCTTTTACTGGACCTTATTCAATAATTTCCCTGATTGAACATAATAAAGCCATAATACTAAATCACAGAACTGACGAACAGACAATCACCCATTTACGCAATCTTCGCCTTGCAGGTTCATTCTCTTCACCAGAGTAAAACCACAATTAGAAGACCTAACAGACAATCCAGGCATACTGCCACGCAAACTGGGACAAGCCTTTTCAGAAAACGATAAATGGAGAATGATTCATATACATGACCTAAAACAACTATACGACGACTTTAACAGACTAAAAACTTACTTTGACAACATAATAAGCGTAATGAATGCAGAATACAAGTTAGAATATAAAAATTTTATTTTAACAATCAATTTCACCATCAGCAATATTGATGACACATTTCATCGAATATTTCCAAGAACGATTAGGAACAAAAGAGGTATAATAAACGGACTAGGATCAATATTCAAATCAATAACTGGGAACTTAGATGCAGATGACGGCGACAGAATATATAAAGCTCTTGAAATTTTGAGGAAAGATCAAAATCAAGTACATCAACTTTTTAGTTCACAGACATCCCTAATGATAGATGCTATAACAGAGTTCAATAAAACAATAGACAACCTGAACCATAACCAAGAAGCCATAGTAGCGAGAATAAACGATTTGGAATATACAATAGATAGTCTAAAAAGCGACCAACTGACAAATTTTCATAGAGTAAAACATTTGGAATTACTCACTCAAATCAGTTATTTGTTAAATAATGTACTAAACATGATATTAACAACAGAAAATGCAATTACTTTTTCAAAATTGAACACGTATCATACGTCAATACTGAAACCAAAATTTATATCAAAAGAATTAGAAAATATTGAAAACCATATCTCAAAATCAAGATTAATAACAAAATCCGACATTTCACTTTATGAAAAAATATTTAACATAAAAACCGTTCAAATTGATTTTAAAATTATATTCCAAATAGATATACCCTTAGTAGACAAATCAGATTATATTTATTATCAATTGTATGCATTACCAGTCCCTAAAAATCCATATACCTTCAGAATGATTGTCCCTAGAACCAAGTACCTAATCCTTAGCAGCAAACACTACGCTTACAGAAACGAAAAGTGTAGGAATCTAAAAGACCAGACATACTTTTGTGAAAATGACAACCCGACAGCACTTAACGAAAACAACCCATGCGAAATTAAACTGATCAACTTCCAGAAACCGATAAACAATTGCAAGCAAGAACTTGTCAAAATAACAAAAACAACAGTCTCTAAATATGGCAATACCCAATACATAATAGTGGCACCCGAAGAAACGAAAATCAAACTTAGCTGCGAAGAAAATGAAGAAACCAAAATAATCAGCGGAACAAAACTGGCGACTCTGAAACCCAAATGCCAACTTATCATCAATAACGAAAGATTTAGTTCAGTACAAATGGCATCGGAAACACAACAATCGTTCAATCTCCCAAACATCGAATTGGTAACAAATAAAGCACCCATATTCCCAGACAAATTACCAGAACTAAAATTAGAAAATGTCCAACTGCACGACTTGAACAATATCAAATCCCAGTTACAATCCATCAATGGCAAAATTCCAGGAACCATCGATTTGCCCATATACCACCCTAGTGTATGGACAATTATACTATACCTTGTGATAATAATAACAATAATCACAATAACTGCAAGATACTTCTGGCAAAAATCAAAAACGAAAACTGCTGACTCCAAACCAATTACTGGATTCCCGATGACTATTCGGAACGAACCATAGGCTTCGTTCTCTAAAGGATGGAGGAGATAACAATAGCCAACTCATACAATGTATATAAGAAGTACAGATCCCGATTCAACACCCAAGGTCGCTGACGAATGGGTTAATTAAAAGCAGCGCAATAAGAAGAATAGACTATTCATAAATGGGTAAACAACTAGACCTTCAATTCAGCAACCAGCCACCTGCTAGGATCACCTTCAAGACTGCAACTTAGGTGGAAACCGCCTCTCGGTCCACGCCCCACCAGAGACTATATATGGAAGTTACCAGACCACGGACGGACATTCCTACATTGTTATTGCTTGAGTCTCTTTTAACTTGTCATAATTTATATTTATCATTTTTTTTATTATTATTCATAAGTATTTTATGTAACATTACTCAATAAATTCTTTTAAAAAGTCAAGTGTGTTAACAAGAAAGTTAACTCGCGTGTTATGACAACGATGTAATGATGCTCCTGTCTGATAAGTAGTTCTATGTTTTATCTTTGTTAAAGCTCCCTGTTGGATGGAATACTTGATTTTAACTGTTGAGTTTCAGTAAATCCTTGTAATATAAATAATAGTAATGGTAATAAAAACACTGTCACAATTGATTCTTCAAGAGTGTTGCGCAGATGGCAATATTTTTGGATAGATACCCAGATCTCTAATCTGTAATTTACAACTGACTTACACTACACCCAGTTAGTACTTAACAAAAAACAATACACCGCTCATTTCGGACATTTTTTTCACTGAACACTACTCTAAACAAAACCGATTAAATGCCTTTAAATTTCAAAAAAAAAACAAACAAATAAGCTGGAAACAACAATTAAACTATGAGTACTGCAAAAGTGTGAGAACTACACGATCTGCATATTTAGCCCAGTTTTCCCACAACTTTTCGTTTTGTACATCACAAATTGCAAATTGCAATATATTATTTTTTAAGCAACGAAAAAGTTTATTTTTTTAATATATTTTAATAAGTACGATGGCTGTAATATAACTACAATTTCTAAAGTGAATGTAGAGAGTGGATCTACAGTTATGCCGAAACAAATGTTTCACGGAAATCAACTGAACACCTGTAGTTCAGTAACGACTGCGACCAGACACAAAATTTTCAGTCTTTTCAGATCACCTTTGTGTACTGTGAATATAGATATGCTATGTACATTTCTCATACAGCCTGGCCGCTAGAAAACGAAATAGGCTCGATTTACGATACTAAGCGTGATTTTGTTGAACATCGCTTAAAGAGGTAATTTTTCTTTCAAGGGAGAAGACTTTTAGGCTTACTTTTCAACATTGCAGCACCAACCTTTAAACGGTGGTGGAATCCACCCCTAAAATCTTGAACGACGAAGGGGGTCAAGTAGCACATCATTTTGGAGCTGGTGTAAATTCACTAATAGAGATGTAACGATGTTGAGATTTTCGATTTTTTTAAATGAGAGCGAATTAGGGCCCATAGAACCCATATCTACGGTCCGTTTGTATATATATATATATATATATATATATATATATATATATATATATATATATATATTTGTGTGTGTGTGTGTGTGTATGCATCTGTGCGATAACTCAAAAAGACTCAACTGATTTGAACGAAACTTGGCACATGCCTCCATTTCGTTACAATCGCACACGAGTTCGTTAATCAGCTATAAGGAATATATTTTTCCCAAAAAAACTAAAAAAAAATTTTTGAAAGTATAAAAGTAACTGGAATGAGACTTTACATGTAGCTATAAATGAAGTGAATAAACCTCTGTTGTGAATTTTAACTAATTTGGTTAACACAATTTTCAGTTTCCCACAAATTAAAATAATATTTGAAAAACATGAATTGAAGTAACTTAAGTGGTTAAAGTATGAGCCCCGCGTAGATTGATTCATATATCACAGGCATAATGCAACGATAAGGTCTACACCCGAACTGTGACGATCGCGTCCTAATGACCGCCTTGGGGTATATTCGGTTGCGTGGATTTGGAGTGGAAAATAAAGGAGTTCTATATCAGTTACTTGAAGTAAAAACCAGATGAGATAGTGTGTTTTGTTTACTTATTATGGTTTGACAGTTCTGTTTTCAGGTTAAGTAAATGATTGTGTATTGCTTTTAAAATTGGAAACTAAAGAATAATAATGTTTTGCGTATATTTATTATATTATATGACAGTTTTGTTTTGAGGTTAAGTAGTAAATGATTGTCATTGAAATAGATATAACAACTTGTACCTATATTATGCTTTTAAAATTGGAAACTAAAGAATAATAACGTGTTTTGTTTATTTATCATGTTCTGTTTTGAGGTTGAATAGTAAATGATTGTATAATAATACCTATGTTTCTAAAATTGGAATCAAAGAATATAAGAATACTAACGTCAATACTTGTTGATTAATTGTTCAAGTAGGTAAGTTATTTGACTAATTAATTGACTTTTTGGGTATCAATTTAGTTTCCTTCTAATGAGCTTTTGTAACTTTAATGAAATTTGAAATACAAGTTTCTCTTAAAGAGACTTGCAGTACCTAGATTCGCCAAATTTGAATTAGCGTCATAGAAATTTGAGACTGGGCATTCAAAGTTTTTTTCTTAAAAGGAGCTAGAACACAAGATTTGAATATTTTTTATGATAATAGAAACAGAGAAATTCTTCAAATTAGCTTGTATTAGGACCTCTAAACCCGATCTTCGACGTCTGCTAAAATTAAAAGTATTACTTTTAGTAATATGCCGTACTAATAGTGTAAAATTCTTATGAAAATTCACTATTATAACGCAATTATTATTATTGACCTGTCAGATAAGAGTGTCAACATTTGTGTATTACAGAATAATGTTTTTGGGACGTTTTTATTTGAAAGAAGGAATAGTTTTGTATTAAATGGATTCTAAATATACACGGTTGTAGAAGGAATGTTGGTGGGGAAAGGAACCGCAGCTGAAGAAAACTTAGTTGAACATTAGAAAGTGACAGAGGAAAATAATTTGAAATTTAGACGTGTAGGAGAACAGGCTGTTCAAAATCATGTCCCAGAGCAAGCACAAGCATAACTTTTTTGTACGATATAATGTATAATTTGAATTAACAATAAATAATAATACACTAATACACTTGCTCCGTCACACTTTTTTAAATATGAAACAGTGCGTTCTGAAAAATCGACTCCTAAACATAAGAGAGGTTTTTTTATTTTGCTACAAATATCGTTGCGTTTGGGTAATTGTTCTATATGATTATCACTTACGAAAAAGTGCGAGTTAATATTTTTTTAGTTGTTACTGATCATAATTAAATTGTGCTTTTCGGTTTCTTTATTTGCGAAGAAACCTTAATGTGCGAGTGATTTTTATTTTATTCGTCCATCAGGTTATTGTTGCTTGTGCAGTTATTCAACAAAATGGTTTACTCGATTGCACAAAGGGTGAAAATGATTTCACTTTTTTATGCAAATAATCAATGTGCTAATAAAACAGTAGCAACAACATTTTGATGAGCATGTTAAACCTAAAGTATGTTTTGGAGTTAGTGGCAAAGCTTAGAGGGACCGAATCAGTTTGTGATAAAATTTGAGATTATCTCGGCCACAGATTTCCAAATGCGTGGGTTGAAGAAGTGGTTCCATAAAATGGTAAACGAATGCCGCCAAATCACTCTAGAAATGTAACTTGTACTATTGTATGGAGGCTGGTGGTCGCAATTTTAAACATTTGATAAACTGACATCTAAGTTTTTGATAAATAAATTACTCACATTTAGAAGTCAATTTCTCAGAACCCACTGATTCAAATTTAAAAATAAGACACCGTTTCAAGGAAATTTACACCATGTCTAAAATGATGTGCTACTTGACCCCTTTTGTAATTTTAAATTTTAGGAGTGGATAGCACCACAACTTAATAAAGGTTTGTGTTGCGATGTTGAAAATAAACCTAAAAGTCTTCCCCCTTGATAGAAAAATTTACGTCTTTAAGCAATTTTCAATAAAATCACGAAAAGTACCCTAAAATGCTCGTGTTCGATTTTCAAGTGGCCAGCCTGTATATAAACAGTAACCACGACAAAGCAACATCGCGTATAGACTGCCATTATATATATGATAAACTTACAAAGCCACTCTGCTTGGTTCTAATATGACCTTTTGCTCCACTTGATCATAATAACCAGTTAGGAAAAAGAGGACTATATCAACTGCACAAACTAGGTCTAATAGATATTTGAACACTATTACTCCTTGAACAGGATCATAGAAACTTATGACAGCAGGAGTAATGATAAATTGAAGCAGGTAAGTTACAGTCATTACATATTCCCAGATTATCCTAAAAAAGAAAAACAAAACAGGTATCAGACATGTGTCTTTATACTATATACGCTGCCACCGGAGCTAGATGTGCAAGCTACATACGTTCAAATAACCGAACCGAACTAGTCCAACGATCGGTTAGCAGTCGAGTCCTCACAGTTAAGCAGGGTTGCTCCTGTCATTACAATTGTAATAGATCTATTACAATTTACACACTTTCATTACATCATTATTACAATTTGAAAAATTCCCAAATCTATTACAATTTTACAATTACAGCAGTAATTTCAAAACCTAGTTGAAAACCACTTAAATCTAGTGTATCTATTTATTGTAACGTAACTTTATGTTCTGTCATAATGTTAGCGCTACATTCTGTGTTCTGCCCATTCTGTTAATTAGGTAGTCTGTATCATGATATAATGACTTAGAAGAGATATGATATTGCGCATATGCCTCGCCCCCTCCTATGACGTCACGTGGTGAGTAACGTTATAGAAGTCCAACTATACACATAAAACAAAGCCATTCGCAATCAAAAAGTTTCTATACGTCAGTTTAATGCGGTTGAAGTTACGCATATATTGTCTTTTTCAGATAATATAGATCGCAGCACTAAATTTATTCTTTTTCATGTTTATTACGTCCAACTGTATGCACTTAAATATTAGTAAAATACGTAATTTGTTAAGAGGTTGTGATGAAACGTCAAACCCCACTGCACGACAGCATATTATTGTTGCATTGGACTCACCACTTGACACCATGCGCGTAACAGGTCTAAAAATAGGTAGTCGGAATATCATATCTCTCGTTATTTGTATCATGATACAAATAACGAGATATGATATTCAGACTACCTATTTTTAGACCTGTCGTGCGCATGGTGTCAAGTGGTGAGTCCAATGCAACAATAATATGCTGTCGTGCAGTGGGGTTTGACGTTTCATCACAACCTCTTAACAAATTACATATTTTACTAATATTTAAGTGCATACAGTTGGAAGTAATAAAAATGAAAAAGATTAAATTTAGTGCTGCGATCTATATTATCCGAAAAAGACAATATAGGCGTAACTTCAACCGCATTAAACTGACGAATAGATACTTTTTGATTGAGAATGACTTTGTTTTAAGTGTGTAGTTGGACTTCTATAACGTTACTCACCACGTGACGTCATAGGAGGGGGCGGGGAATATGCGCAATATCATATCTGTTCTAAGTTATTATATCATGGTCTGTATTATGTGCCTCTGTTACCAGTCTCTTCTGTGTCACTCTCATACTACTGGCACAAGTCAACTGTCCAGTCCATCCATGTCAATGTCAATATTGTCATTTTCCATTCTCATTCCTCATTTCATTTCATATCTCAAAAAATAAAAAAGCTATGATAACCAAATTTGGTACATTGTTTCACGATATAAAAAGTAAGCTATACACCAAAATTTAGATTTTTATGTTACAAGGAGAAAAAGTTATAATAAAATATTTTGTTCCAGATCATTTCTATGAAAATTCACTACCATAACGCACTTCATGCGTCCAGGCTTTTTGTTATGATGTCTATATTTTAGGGAATAGAATATAATAATTAACTGTTATAAATTTAGTACCGTTTTCCCCACCCCCTCCACTTTCATTACAATATATTACAATTTGACAGGAATTTCTAGTACAATATTTTTACCGCCAGGAACAACCTTGCAGTTAAGCAGTCGAGTCAATGCAGTCAACGAGTCAACGTCAGCGCAGTCAACGGTCTAGATGAGAAGTCCGAATCGTAAAGTTGTCAACGGAATAATCAGAGTTAATGTTTACGCGGAATCGACTTACTACCTTGAGAACGAACTAACGAGTGTATTTTTATTTTTATTTTCTGTTTATTCCTAATTTTCCTATGAATAAACACATCAAACCAACTAATTGTAATTTTATAGGAAGTTTTAAAATATCATGTATTTAAGGGTTAATTGAATATTTTTATGGAGCTGACGTCTTGTGGATTAATGACAACGGTTTATTAATGAATGAAAATATCCACATAGTTTGATTAGAGGTCCCTGGTTCGATCCCGAGTTTCGGCACAAAACCATGTGGATGTTTTCGTTTATTAATAAATCGTTGCCGTCAATCCACGAGACGTTAGTTTTATAAACATATTTATACAACAAATAACAATTAACCCTTAAATGCATGAATTTTTTTAAATTGCCTATAAAATTACAATTAGTTGGTTTGATGTGTTTATTCATGGGAAACTGAGAAAACAAAATTTGCCATGATACAAAAAAGTTTTTGGAAAGAAAAGTAAGTGTTGTAAATCTGCAACATTATGCACTAAATATAATTTTTAAGAGGTAACACGGTGATGTTTCAAACAATTTTTTTTATTACAACATATTTGAACTGCACATTTTTCAATTTTTCACAAGAAATTTGTGCATAACCCTTACTTTGAGAGGAATATTATTAGACGACCGTTGAAGGATTTAAGTGCAAGCATATTTCATACAAAGGAATATTCATGGTGAAATAGCAAATCAATTTTTAGTTCTCAAAGAGATAAATAGCAAGCCCCAAGATTTCGTTACTACGCAGTTATTATAAGGAGCCCTTTCTTTGGAAATATCCAAACACATTTTCTGCGTCTCTAAATAAAGTTCCTAGCAGCGGAGTGGTGTTAAAATTCCAGGAATTATGACAGACATAGCTCGTTTTAACAGGCGAGAAACTTTCCGTCGATGCTTGAGTGCACGTGTACTAGATTGCAGCCAACGGGAAGCGAACTCTGCTCCAGTACTTTCATGAGAAGCCGGCCCGAGGGCGACAGAGGGGGAATAAAGAAGAGATGGTTGAACAAAGTATTCCACTGATGACCACGAATGCATCATTAATCATTACTTCTCTGATCTAGGCGATCAAAAACCATTAGCTGGTTAGATCGGACACTCATTAGATTTTGTTTTAAATAACAGTCGATAAAGTTGTGTCTGCCAACTTGGTGATAGGCCTCATGCGTTACGGATGGTAAGAGAAAGTTTTTTTTTGTATAAGTTTAGCAAATTTCAGAGCAGTTTTTTATGGTTAAAATTACTGAGGTCGTGGGCTGATGCAGACATATAACTCTCTGGCTGTTGCTATAGAAAAAAAATGTCGAGCAGATATTGCCATATCGCACAATCAACCTATCGTTACCCATTTTAAATGGCATTGCGATTTCGAGTTCTCATTTTTTTGGTTTTGGTTTGATAATTCCCGCTAACTGGTATTGGAATATAAATATTGACGTCAAACCCAATTCTTATCCTTGATGAGAGATGAGTAACTAAACACAAATAAACAAGTGAGTTTTTCTTTAAAAAGCTGAAAATCTATTAACATCCTTCACATCTTAAAATCTTCTGGACAGAAAACAAGTCAACTAACAAGGCCATTTTTATAGTCAATCATATTTTTATTGTTATTTCTTTCGAGTGACATTGTTAAAATAAATTGTAACATGAAAAAATATAATACAAAAGTATTTTTCAAAATTATAATTTGTTATTGTGTGTAATAATTCCCATAATTAAAATATTTTCTTTGCTAATATAAATGAATTTAAAAGTGCTGCGCTATTAAAATTAAGGTCCGTCTTTTTAAATGTATATGCTTTTTTATAATTTTTTAAATTGTAAATTCACAAACATTTTTCTTCTTTGTCTCAGAAAGATCTAGAATATTTTATTTTATCTGCTGTTTTCTTTGAAAATGAAATAAAAAATTAAAAGCAAACAAGGAGCACCGGCTCAAATTTAATTTACTTGAAATCGGGCATGCATCTGAAACTAATCATGCCGAATCTGACCAGATTGAATGATGGTTTATGTTAATTTTTAGGAATTTTTACAATATAAGATATTTTTTAGATTCATTACTTAGTGATTTAATCATTTTTCACCTTAAATAATTAAGATTACTCTATGTGTCTTGTGATAATTTATAATAATTATTGTGGTGTTTTACTCTTGCTCGTTATTGAAACAAATTCTTAACCATGTTTTCTTCTCGAGCTCAATGACTCCATAATTACAGTGTTATCTAGAAATATCTAATTAATAAGTATCGATAGCAAGCACAAAAATTTTGCACTGAAGGTCTGAAAAATCTAAGCTTTTGATCAAAATTACCCTAGAAAGAGTAAGTATCTACTTTAATTAACTCTCTTTATTTTTCTTAATTGTAACTGTAACATCATTCTCTTTAACTATTCGAATAACCGTGGAAATGTCAGAAAAAATCGCTACAAAAAACTTTTTGTTTAAAATCCACAATAATGACGTAAATTTTTATATTTTCAAGTCAATAATTAGCGGGTTTAAATTTAGGTAATTAAGGTGGGGAACTAAACTTTAAAAATGGGGTTCAGGTGTTTCAGCATGCAGAGAAAGTCCGACAGGATATATGTTTATATCATTATACCTACAATGTGGCACAGTCAAATGGAATGAATTCAATATCTCAATTAGGTACCTATTGTGTATATTTATAAGATATCCCGAAACACCTCAATTTTAGCCTAAAAATAACTTGAAAATGTTAAAACTTGACCCTACATTAAATCCCATTCAAGTGACAGTTGCACTCACTAAATTTTTAAATGGAAAGTAGGGGCTTGTGATACCTCATTTATCTTCATTCTCTGTTGCTATGGTTTTAAAATTTATTGCAAAAATTAACAGTAAAAAAATAAATTCACGTGACCAACTTTGCAACAACACACTGAAATAGTGCGCAAATTGAATCATAACTTACACATAGCAGTGATAATTTACTCTTCTCAGAAAGACATTCTCTTCAAATGAATTTAGGGTCCATGACTTGACCACAAAATATTCGTATTCCTGTAGCCAAAAACTTCTGAAATGATATATTACACAATTTTTAATGTTTTGAAACTGTTTACGCCATTTTACAGAAAAAAAAATCGAAATGTTTTTCTGTCATCAATATTCTACACCCCACACATTCTACCCCTAATTTAATTTCAGCACAGAATACCAGATGTTTGATAAAATTGAAAGTTTTCTAATCAACAAACCCGAAAACGTTATATTTTTTTCTCTCAGGGCTCTTAACGAAAAAAAAGTCCATTTTCACCAAATCACCCCCATTCATACCCTACCCCCTGGAGCGATTTTACCCAAAAACAATCCGAACCGTTTGTTTGTCGGGTGCTAACTGTATACCAAACTTGAAGACGATATCTCAATTCGTTCTAAAGTTATCGTGGCTAATAACAGACAGATATGCAGAGCGATTTTATCCAAAAACAATCCGAACCGTTTGTTTGTCGGGTGCCAACTGTATACCAAATTTGAAGATGATATCTCAATTCCTTCTAAAGTTATCGTGGCTACTAACAGATAGACATGCAGACTCATAAACAAACAAATTTTCGTTCCAAAATCATATTTTCTATATGTTTTGACACTATTTACGACGTTTAAGCGAAACGTTTTTTTTTTTGTGGAAATTTCCGCACGTATTGGCGAGGTGGAAGTAAAATTAATAACTAATCACGTGTCATTCTTGATAATGAGAACGCAATCACAAAAAAATTGCGTCTTTTTTGGACGGTATAAATTAAAAAGAAGACATAAAAAGTTGTCAACATTCTTCACAGTTGGCAATGCAAGGTTTGTTTAAAACGCCTTAGCAACCCACTGTGTGATTGTAACCGCATGACAGTAGTTCTCAGTTGTTAACTGAAATATGGAGGCATGGATTATCAGAAATGCATAAAATAACAATTCTTCAGATGCTTGGTTATGGGGATAAAACATGATCATAGATCTCAGTTGCTTGCCTATTTCGAGAATAATTTCGCGATTTTCACAAGGGACCAGTAGTAAAATTGAAAAGCAATTTCGCGAGCATGGACATGTAAGGCAGATAAAAAAACCTTATATGGCACTGAGTAATGACACCAAATTGGACAAATTGGATGCAATGGTTGAGTTTAAAGAAAACCCACACACTTCGAGTCGACAAGCAGTCACAACATTGGATGCTAGCCACTAATTCGAATATTAAATACAGAAATTCGCCTTTTTTGGATGGTGGACCTTTATAGCAGGCTGCTGGAAACTATAACAAAAATTCAAAATGTGAACCAATTTAAAACATTGATGGAATCGTATACCTAACAAATAATTGCTAATACTCCATTGCGGAGTATTTGTCTGATACCCGTGAGGCACAGAACTAAAACGAATGAAAATTTAATTGTTATGTTTATTGGAAATGTTTTCTAGTTTATTTTTTACATTTGTTTTAATAGTTTTATGTTTATTTTAATAATTGAAGTGCTAAACCATTTTAAAATGGAATTATAGCAAAATAAATTATTGAGTATTGAATAGGTATTGACTAAAAGAAAAAATGCATGCCTATAAATTGATACAAATTCAGGAGTGCATGAGCAACTATGTGTGTTAGTTTTCATATTAGCGGGTTTCTTTTCAGAAGTTTTTTAAATTTTTTTGTCCATTTTCATTCGCCTATAACTTTTCGTTTATTTTCATTGACCTCTACGATAAATTCACATGACAATAGTGACTGCTACTCATCCAACATCCCTTCGCCGCATATGCATTAGACAATTTGCATGTGTTTTTTCTTATCACATCTAATAGACATCCCACAAAGATGATTTTTAATATTTTTCTCATTTCACATACTACAAAAATAACTATGCAAAAAATATTTGAAAATCGAATTTCATAGTTGATTTCAAACATCACTATTTTGCCGCCATGATATGTGACGTCACGCGACAGTAAAATAGTCAACAATGAACTTGCTTCTCTAAGTTTACATCCTGTGTTGTAAGTTATTGATTTAATCTTGGGTTCTGCACGTGATTTTATTTGATATGGAGAATAAAGCTTATATAAATACTGTATAGTACCCATGCGTACACATAAGACTATAAAACTCAAGAGAAACAATTTTTTTATTGTTCAAATTAGAAAGCAATGGTGCAAAGTTATAAAGCGAGATGAAAGGAAAAATCCACAGTTATCTGAGAAAACCGCCTTATATTGTTGTAAAGACCGTTGTTATGTAAGGACTTCCTCATTTTCACAATGTATATTAGTGATATATGGTTAAAATTATTATCATACGTTATTAAGTTAGGTTGTAATTCCCATGTGGTCAAGGTATGTTTATCTGTACATATTAAGTATTAACTTTACATATTACTTTTAGTATTAACAACCGGCAAAAATTATGGTTATTAGTTAACGAAATTATTGGGTTTGCTTCTATTAATTATATGTAATTAATTCAGATAACATTGTTCTATCGAAAATAATGATGTCATCATAAATGAGCCAATTATTGGCGAATTATCTGATTGCGCCTGTTAAAAACTATTATCTCCCATTTTATTACGTACACTTTACACTATTCAACTAGAAGAAACACAATAAACGAATAAAATTCACGACGATGTTGAGAAATGAGGGACCATAGTTATCATACCATAAGGCAAATGTAAACATGATATTTATTTAATATTCAACTACGTCACCACCAATAGCACAACGTTCGTGGTCACATGACAATGATTCGAATTTTTTGGATTTTAAAAGCCTTTTTTTGCCCTTTTGGGTATTTTCATGCATGTAATGATGTTCTATGTATGAAAAACTATTAGGTAAATGTTAAATTCAGGTAATGGAAGATCCATGCAAATTGTCTATTGGGATGAATTTCTCACATTTCCACGCTTTTGCACAACATAAATATTTGTGTTATTTTACTTTCAGAAGATTCGAAGTATTCCATGAAAATAACGTGACAATCGGGGAGGGATTTCCTAATTTAAGTTTTGTCTCCGTTAGAGATAGGTACCTACATGCGTTAGATATTACAAAATTAGGACAACATGTTTGTTTTTGGGGTAATACTTGACTTCTTAAACCTTATTTTTTAATTTATTTGAATTCAAATTTAATTTTAAAACACATATATGAAGCAAGTATATAATGATAACGAGTCTAGTGCCATTGATTGGTTTGGTGGAAACATTTGGGTGCTTTGCCATATAGGTTCTTTTGTTAACACTATAGCTTCTTGTGCACATACTAAATAAGTAATATTATAATTAATTGTAGCCGTTATGATGAGTTATAGTAGTGTCACATCCGTCTATGAGAATTAGGTATATGGAGTTTGTTACTTCTATGGTCAGAAGCCGGCTGTAAAGTGTGCTGTTAACAGCGAACACTCTGGAATGATACTTCTAGAAGGGACCAGAAGTGACAGGTGTAGAACACTGTAGAAGGTCTAGAATCTCTATGGACAGTATAAATAGGCGAGAGGCACACAGAGTAAGTTAGTTCAGTATTGAGTTAGTGTGGTGCAGAATAAGTGATCATAAAGTATTAAGCGAGTCAGCAGTAAGTGTTGGTGTATCAGAAGTGATCATAGAAGGCGGATTGTGGAATATAGTTCAATGGACATTGAGTAATAGGGAGAAATATTATAATAAATTTGTAGTTGGAAAAACTGTGTTTTGTTAGTCAGCAAATCTAGAACCCCGTAGAACGTAACAGTATTTTTCTTTGAACACCTGTACTTTGCAAATGTTTTATTCAAATTGCTATAACTCGAAAACAGCTTAAGATAATAAATGTGCAGGAGATCGGAAAATTCAATAATTACATATATAGGGTGTTTCAGATCCATTTATACGCTACATATCACAGCTCCCATACATGCTAGTAGAAAAAGTTTCAGACCGAAATTTGTTGGTTAAAAAGCTGCTTTCGATAAGACTTTACTTAGATATAAGATCCAAAGTGCATCTTTTGACATAAACTTCTTTTTTTAATAGAATGCTGTGTATTTTATTCAAGATTTGGGTTCCTGATTTCATTCCTATCATTAATGTGTCAATCATTTTTTTCATTTCAATAGTCTTTGAGAAGATCCCAAAAAAATACAAGTTCAAAAGTAATTATTAAAATATAATTAACAGTTAATTAACATTGATAACGATGACTTATAAAAGAGGCTCAAACTGGCCACGATTTTCTGCCCAGCAAACGTCATATCATCTAATAAGCTCCACAGTGCATGCATTTCTTATTTTTTTCCAATAAATGAAAGCAACTTGTAATCTTATGCCTGTTACCGATTTTAGTTCTGTTTATTTCGAAAAACACTAATGTTGATAATTGCTATGCTGACTCTTTTAATACTTCATTACATGTCGTCGACGTTTCTCTTCCACTGATGCAGTTAAGGAAAATCTCCAAATGCGTCACCAAAATGACATTACAATTTAAAAATTTCCACTGACTTAAAACGTAAATTTTTATTATGTAAACTAACAGAAGATAAAGAACTTTCTGAAATCTATAAAGAACATAAATGTGACTACAAACGTTTAATTAATGGGACTAAACAAATCATACACATAGCAGCCACAAATGATCTGGATATGTGGGGTAGGCAGAGATTCATGTGAGACATGGTGAGATACTGAACAGGGAAAACAAAGAAAATAGAGGAAATTTCTTTAAAAAGTAATGATTCAAACGAAATACTGACTAATCCGGGTGATGTTGCGAAAAGCTTCGCTGAATATTTTTCGGGTATGGCATCTGGCTTAATGGCTGATGCATATTCCAATCGGGCTTCTGGCTTACGTTCTGTTGGTTCATTCGTGCGCTTCCTTTTTATTTTATCCAGTGGATGAATCGGACATTACTTGTGCAGTTGGAGACATGAAAAACACAAATTGTCTTGGATGCGACTGTTTACCAACAAACGTCATTAAGGCGATAGTCAAATTTATCGCTGAACTATTAGCACACATAGTTAATATGTCGGTGTGGGACAATTTCCAGGCAGCCTTAAATAAGGTAAGATTATTTTGCTGTACAAGGATGGTGATCCAATTAGTCTTCTTAGTTACGGGCCTGTTACACCACCGAGCGATGTATCTAGGATAATATAGATTTCATGAAAAAGTTCTATCTTTTCTTGAGGGTAATAAACTGTTGTCCCTCTCGCAACATGGCTTTCATCCTGGCGGTTCGACGGAGAGTGCTACCGCCGAACTTTTTTATTTCATTAATAGCAATGTTGACTCTGGCAAATCTGTAGCTGCATTCGTTGACTTATCCAAAGCCTTCAAAACTTTGAGTCTGGATTTTGTTGCACAGAAGTTGGGATTTAGGGTTCATGTACTTCATTGGCTGATATCGTTCTTGAGAGTTCGGAAGATCTATGTATCTGTAGGTAACTGCCAATCTGACTGACACTCCAATACAATTGGTGTGCCCCAAGGCTCCGTTCTTGGGCCACTTATGTTTCTGTTATACATGCATGATTTACCATCTCATGTCAGATCCGAACGCACTGCCTTATTTGCGGATGACGTAACGTTGGCGGTGACAGCTGATACTGACGAGACCTTGTATGTGAAGCTCAGCAATGCCTGGAATGAGATGTGGTGTAGATGAAACAAATGAGTTGTTAACGATGCAAAGACGAAATGTATGTACTTTGGTAGTAAATTCACTGATGTCCTGCTTGCGCAAGCATCTTCTGTGAGATTATATGTTGAGTCTTCCAGTGTGGTCAAATTTCTTTGGGATACGTTGATAACCGTTTGCGATAGGAAAACCATATTGACCATGTTTGCAATAGTATGTACGCTCTCTTGCAGCTGAAATTTGTGTGAATGTTGATGATCTGTTCCTGGCTTATAGAGCATTGGTTAGCTCGTTGCTGTTCTATAATGTTGTCTTGTGGGGGAAATTCTGTGTGTAGCGATATGGTATTTATTTTGCAGTATAGAATCCTGAGTTTGATTTGTTTTCAATCTTCTCTAGAATCATGTCGACCCCTTTTTAGCAAGTGCAGTATAATGACTATTTATACAATATACATATACAGGTGTACTGTATACGTTGCAAAAAATCTTCATAGCTTTAACGAAAATTCGGCGAGTCATGTCTACAACACTCGATGTAATGGTAATCTGCGTTCGGTGGCTCATAGTACCACAAGATGTAAAAAATTATTTGTCTATTTAGAAGCTAAATTTTACAACAAACTACCGAAATAACTGAAACAAATTCCGATTTACAATTTATTTAAACCATCCACACCGTGTAATTTATAAAAGTCTGTGGCTAGTGGAGGATCATTCCGTTGCCATCCTAGCATTTGAACACACACACACACATTTATTTAAACGAAAACTAAAAACTATTACAGTGTTCAAGAGTACTTGTATGAGGCCATGTAGCATGCTTTTGTTTTGTTTTGCTATGTTGTTTATTTGCGGGTTAGTTAATTTTATTGGACTGTTGACGTATTGTGTGAAACCCATTTTGTGTATGTGTTTGTTGGTTTTACAACTCTACTGTGTTATATACCTATTGTTGTTGGGCACACTTGACCTGCCTTATGTACATGTATATCTCAGTGGCCAATAATAGGTTTATTATTATTGATAACTTGAGGTGAAATTTTCCTGCGGGCACGAGTAAATTTGTTTCACAAATTCTATAAATTTCTTGCCTAGACAAAATAGACCACACATCTTACATAACCCGTATATAACAAATAATCTAATGGTGTCAGGTCAGGTGAACTCGCGGGCCACCTGACTAGCGCTCGGGTCCCTATTTACTTTGTTTCAAATTTATTGTTTAAAAAATTTGACACAGGCATTGAAACGAACAGTTATGACACTGGCATAATAATTTTGATGCTGTAATTGCTGACAAATAGTCGTTATTGGAAGGAACATGCAAATCTTTTTTTTCGATTTTCTAGAAAAATAAATGACAAAAATTCAAGACAGCTTATTTAACCAACAAATTTTGGTCTAAAACATTTTCTCCTAGCAGGTACAGAGGATGTGATATGTAGCTTCTAAATAGATCTGAAATACCCTGTATATGTGTTCCATTGAAAACTAAAAAAGGAAAGTGCTGCTAACCAAAAACGGCCCTGCCTGTATAGATAACAATATCCTTGGATAATGGCAGCTATTGACGTTATAAGATGTGCCTGAAACAGAGTTACGAAAATTCAGTATGTACAGGGTGGCTCAAATTCGAGGTTCATCATTGATATCTCGGAAACTGTAAGAGATACAACGTCGGTTAAATTATGGCAAATTTACGTAATTTGATGCTCAGCAAATTCAGTTTAGAAAATTAGAAAATTCCGAATTCTTTCGGTGTTAATCGGAAAAAAACGAATACTCATAAAATATGTTTTATTTTTTCTAGCTTTATTTGAAAAGATATAACAAAATGAATCACACTTCATCAAGGTCACTTTTTTCTCCTATAAAATGGCATTTTCAAATTTGAAATTCGATGTTTCGTCTTTCAGAAACCACCATCAACTCCATTTTTTCAAATACGGCCCTGGATTTTTTATTTAATATTTTGTTACCTTTGGACTACCTTAAAACAATGCGTCATCACAACTTTTGAATTTCAAACGTTTTGACAAAAATGACATTTTCAGTTTTAAGTTTAAGTTCAATCCAATGCAATGCAATGACATGTCTGTTCGTTCATCTCGGCGGCTTTGATATTCAGAAATATCAAGCTTGCTTGTCATAATATGACAATAGAACTTTTGACAATTTAGCTTTCAAAATAAACATTAAGAGAGCAAAAATGGTGTTTTCCAATTTCGAGAAACGTGATATGCTTCGGATTTATTATAGTAATAACAGAAACTCGCACATTTCACGTGAACGGTATTTAGAGCAATACCCCGAGCTTCCACAACCCCATTATTCATATTTTAACAATTTGGACATAAATTTAGGTCTCTTTGGTAGTTTTGGTAAACCTAGAAATTCGTACGGCCAACGAATGGAAGCTGAAGATGAAGAAGCTGTTTTAAATGCTGTAAGTGTTGTTATAAAATGATGCTATGCAATCTTTTATTACTATAATATTTTGCGATAACATGTCAAAGATATTTCACCAAAACGTTTTGTTAAAGGTTACGGAAAATCCTCCTGGTTAAACACGGCAATTTGCTTCAGAACTGAATATGGCTGGAAGCCGAATTCGGAGGGTTTTCAAAAAACATAAGTATCATCCCTATAAACTTCATGTTTGCCAATAACTAAGACCAGGAGACAGGGACAGAAGGCTTGAATTCTGCAATTGGCTTGATGGAAAAATGCAACAAGATGATGATTTCTTAAATAAAATCATCTGGACAGATGAATGTAATTTTTCCACAAGCGGCCTTTTTTAACAGAAACAATTAGCATTATTATGCAGTAGAAAATCCGTACCAAAATCGGCAAGTTCGAAGACAGGGACGAAAATCATTCAATGTCTGGGTTGGAATGTATCGAACCAAAATCTTAGGGCCAATTATTTATGATGGAAACTTAAATACTGAACGGTACTTAATTTAATGCATAATTATATATTCGATGCGCTTGAAGATGAACCGTTGAATATGCTGCGGCAGCTGTGGTGGCAACAGGATGGTGCACCACCCCATAATGGAAGGGCAGTAACCGAGTTTCTTAATGAAACATTTCCCAATCAATGGATTGGAAACCAAGGAGTGGTGCGCTGGTCTGACAGAATTCTTGATTTGTCCCCGCTGGATTTTTTTTTATGGGGATTCTTGAAAAATCGCTTATTCAAGGATACTTTTCCGAATGATATAAACATTTTGCGTCAAAAGTTAGTGTTAGAATTCACAACTCTACGAGCAAGAGGGAGAATAATCCACCGGGCTGTTACGAACAATCTGCGAAGACGTATGCGAAAATGCATAGAAGTCCAAGGGGGCTTATTCGAGCATTTACTTTAGGTTTTTTAATTTGTGCATTTTAAAAGTTAAGTAAGCATTAAATATTTTCAAGAAATACTGAAAATGTAATTTTTTGTTATCAAAACGTTTGAAATCCAAGTGTGATGAGGCATTGTTTGGAGGTAGTTCAAAGGTAACAAAATATGAAATGATGGTTTCTGAAAGACGAAACATCGGATTTCAAATTTGAAAATGCCATCTTGTAGGAGAGAAAAAGTGACCTTGATGAAGTGTGATCCATTTTGTTATATCTTTTCAAATAACGCCAGAAAAAAATAAAACATTATTTATGAGTATTCGGTTTTTCCGATTATCACCGGAAGTATTCGGAATTTTCTAATTTTCTAAACTGCATTTTGCTGAGCATCAAATTACGCAACTTTGCCATGATTTAACCGACGTTGTATCTCTTACAGTTTCCGAGATACCATTGATGAGGCTCGAATTTGAGCCAGCCTGTACACTATGTTCCTTATTTGAACCTATATTTTACAATTATCACCAATTACAATTAATTGGCCTAATATGAATGATTTGTATACATCGCAGCTTCGTGCTACTCTGTTTATGGTATTAGATGAGGAAATACATTGATTGCATTTGACTCATATTCGATGTGTTTTAATAATGGCAGTAATTGTAATATTCATTTTGAGGAACATTTTGATATATCATAGGTGCGCAAGTGTGTAGTAGAGATTGTTTAACTTTAAAAAATTAATATCTGAAAGTTAATATATGCAGCAAGTTTAAAATGTTCTGCGCATGCAGTTACCTCACTTGTTCCAAAACAAATCGCTTCCTGTCAAATGGTACGCCGAACGTATAGAATAAACAGTAGTTGTTAGCGGTTTTGTGCGTATATGAAACTGTTTACTAGCGTTTATTTTACTTTTTTCTTCTCTTTTTCATTAATTTGATAATGTCACCGATTTTAATGGGAAAACGTGCACATATAACCTTGCTGCTTGCTGACAAGTTCGAGCATCTGACGTCATAACAATAGCCGATGTGTTTATGGTCACGTGACAAAATTTAAAGTACCAAAGATTTTCAAACACGCATGAAAGCTTTAAAATAATTTCTTCTTTGTTTTTGTCTAATGGGCACTTTAAGAACCACAGCTGCAGATCTCTACACCACATCACCACACTACACTATGGTTTTCCTTCCCCTACCTTTTCATTTTGGCAAACTGTTGTTCAGGGGAATAGGCAATCGGTGAGGAAAATGGTTTAGAAATGGGGGGTTAAATTTAAATAACTGGAGTGCTTGAAGTACACGATCACCTTATTTTCGATTATTGATGTTTACTATAAGATTAATAAAAAATGAAAATCAAAGTGGATTAAATTTTATGCAAATTCCCTATTGACCAGACAATGTATCTCATATAGAAGCATTGCCATTATTTTTGTGGTTGCAGATTAAAGTGTTAGGCGTCTGACTTTGTTATATTAGCCATGATTCATAATGTCTAATATTACTAACAAATTTTAAAGTTTTCATTTGCAAGTACATACTTCCTCTCTTTAGATTCAAAGGAAACTTGGGCTTACCTGAACAATGAAAATGGATGAATCATATGGTAATGATGGTAAAGGTGGCGTGCTTTCTCCATATTTATGGCAGATGCAGATTTGAACACTTTTTTACTTAACAAATGAGCAGAATTTATCGTCATTATGGCCCTAAACTTTCTGCGAAAGGCAATAGCAGTTCCTCTATAGATGTATGTGTCTATAACATCTGGCTCCTGAGCTAAGGAGCAGGTATGTTGTTTGAGGCCATCTTTCTCAACAAAAGAGTATTTTTCCAAGTCCATATTTGCAGAGGATGTTGCCTTAGGCTTCTGCATTGTATACTTTTTCTAAAGAATGAATAATAAAATTATGAAAACTTAAGAGTTCTAGGCTTTCAGTTTGACAACTTTATAGTTCCCATGGCTTTTCAAAATAAAAATTGCGTAAAATCGAACTTGATAAAAATGACATGGAATCGACGTGATTCTGTTTGCAAACCGGCTAACGTCGAGTTGTCAACTTTGACACGTCCGTTATCTTGGATTGGGTTTGCCCTTCACGCAGGCCCAATAAACTTTTGCCTAATGATATGAAAATATCATACAATCACATAATATTCAGTTATCCTTCCGGCTAATTACTTAAGTAGTCGATTCGGCTAATCAAAAAAAGTCTGGACGCAGCAAGTGCGTTATGGTAGTGAATTTTATACAAATATTTCAAATCATGAATAATTAGCAAAATAATTAGTTCCGGAAATACAAATTTGTTTTAATTAAGTTAGCTAACGAACTCATCCAAGCAATTTACGAGAGAAAGATTATACATTTGACAGGGACCTTCCTTTTATAAATAGCGAGATAAGCACGACCAAACTAGTTTTTCTGAGAAAATTTTTCATTTTCACACCGAACATTTTTGTATCTAATAACAAAGTTGCCTTTATAGTGCGATTAATAAATGACAAATTTTAAGGGTAAAGGTTTACTTTCCGCCATGTGTTAGATTTTTATGAAATTTAGTCTACAGGCGTGTTTTAGGGTGTAGATGATGAAAATTGAGTTACACGCGTTTAGTTAAAAGTATTTGAATGATAAAAAACAATTTATTCAACCTCACTGACCAAACAAATTTTTGCTAGGAAAATTCACTAAAAAAATTCTCCAATAGCAGTAATTTGAACAGCACATCTGGTTGTTTGTTATTGCCCTGAGTGAACCCGTTCCATACTTAATACAGCCGTAGACTTTTCCAGTGGCTTCACAAGTGCTTGTTCTTTTCTGCAACCGATTTCGATTTTTACTGGACGCAGCAAGTGCGTTATGGTAGCGAATTTTCATTAAAGTTTCAAATTTCAATAGCTCAATTTGCTATTAATCTAACGTTCTGTGGCCAGGAACCAGTTTTTTCGAGAACAGTTTAAGTTTATTTTCGGAAATTTTTGTAGATAATAAAGTCATTTTAATGAAATATGGTACATTGTTTCTACTATATAGGTTATAGTGGTAACCAAATTTCATACCTGCTTTCTTAAAATATATATATATATATATATATATATATATATATATATATATATATATATATATATATATATATATATCTTATTAATTTTTTTAATGAAAATTCACTACCATAACGCACTTGCTGCGTCCAGACTTTTTTGTTTTGTTTATTTTAGACATTATTAAACATAAACATTTAATTGGAACACATCAAAGTTTAATCATAATTATGCAACAAGAGCCACGTACCTTAATTTTACCATCATTTAACTTCCTTCTCCTAATCCTTCTCCTCCGAACCTCCAAACCTTCAAGTCCAGAATTAACAAGTTGCCTTTTTCCTCATTGTCGTCACCCACGGTACGTTAGTATTTAGACTGTGAGCTCTTGTGGTGTGTTGTTGAAATTAAAAAAAAACAAAGAAGTCAGGAATCAAATTTCATAATAAATTACCTCATCATATTCCCAACATATTAATAACGCTAGAAAATTTAAGATGGAATTTAGGAACAATTTAATAAATGTTGAGCCTTACCTTGTAGAATAAAATCTAAGTTTTTATATTGTGACATTGTATTTCTTTTAATGTACTGTATGATTAATTGCAAATTTTACATTACTAGAAATATATATATGGGTAAGTATTATTATTATTATTATTATTATTATTATTTTATTATTATTATTATTATTATTATTATTATTATTATTATTATTATTATTATTATTATTATTATTATTATTATTATTATTATTATTGTTATTATTATTATTATTATTAATATTATTATTATTATTATTATTAAACCACTTAGATTTTATTTTTAAAAAGTAATGTGCACAAGAAAATATTTATCCTTGACTAAATTATAAAGCTTTTCTCCAAACAAATTTCTGGAGTTTGTGTCACTGTATCCTTTAATTTTAATCCAGTCAAATGAGGTTTGAATTACCAACAAATTAGTAATGTTTTGAAACTTGGCAGAAATGTTGTTTAGGGGTTGTAGTTTTAATTGATGAGAAGTTTCCACCGCTACTGTGGTAGCGTTATCCCATAAAATTGCAAAACTACTCCCGTATGCGGTTTAGCGCGTATGTATTCTAAACCGTCAATTTTTTCGCTAAAATACTTCTATAGAAAGATATTTCTCATTAAATTTTTTACATTTTACACAAAAAATGTTCTAACTTTTTTTCCGTAGGACGAATACCGTTCGCGCAAATGCATCATCAAGATGGAGTAGATTATTTTGTAGATGGGGGTAAGTCGAAGCGCTCTGCTTTCTGCGATATTTAGGCGCCATTTATGCAGAAACGTACGAAAAAATAAATGAGAACGAAAATCGGACCATCGAATACTCCTAATGCGGATTTCTTGTTTTCATTCTTTATTCATTTTCACACAACCCTGGAGGTAGAGTTAATGGCGCGTTTTACTTCAAGTGGTTTCTCCAGTATGCGTCGGTAGCATCAACATCATCATCATCTTCGGTAGTTTTTGTAGTTTCAGCATTCGAGGAGGACCGCCCATTACAGTAGGATCACATTGTTGAACATCGTAGGCCAGCTTTCACGCAAACGCATCTATTTCCACATTCCAATCTGCAGCTGCATAAAATAAGTGTTATGGTAGATGCTGCAGCTGGTGCTTTCATTGTTGTAACTGGCGCCAACAGGTTGCTGGGATCCAATAAATTGTTTTTCCACGGTTGTTTTTGATGAAACACGTGATATGGGCTATGCTGACGTGCAGCAGCAGAGGTCGGCGGCAGTTTTGACATTACCATATATTACTGCCTGACTTGCCAACAAGTTTATTAAATACGACGAACTTATAGTTGTTTCGGTTTTGTTGGGTATCTCGGGGTTTGTACAAGGCGTAAATAAATTGCTCTCCTGCGTCTCCAATTTCTTTATTGCTCGCATCAGTTATGTTCAAGGCTTGCACAATGTCTTGATGAACATTATTACATTTGTTCAATGTGTTGATCGTTTGAATATTCCCCTCACCCAAGAATACCGACGTGGTATCGCAACCACTAAAGGCGTGAGCAAGTCGCGAGAATTGTAATTTCTTCTGCTTGTGCCTAAAATTCTGCATAAATGGCGCCTAAATATCGCAGAAAGCAGAGCGCTGCGATTTACCCCCATCTTGATGCTGCATTTGCGCGAATGGTACCTACTCATCCTACGAAAAAATTAATTGTGTAAAATGTAATGAGAATCTTTCTATAGAAGTATTTTCGCGAAAAAAAATGGACGCTTTAGCAGATATACGCGCTAAACCGCATATAGGGGTAGTTCTTACCATTTTAGAGGCGAAGCTACCACAGTAGAAGTGGGAACTTTCTATCAGTTAAAACTACACACCTTAAACAACATTCCTGCAAAACTGTATCAAATTTCTCATTATTATGGCTATTTTTGCTTTAATTTGCGTGATTACTTAGGCTTAAAATAAAATAAAAAATTTGCTTGTTCGTAAAAATTACAGTAAGAAAGGTGTTACTTTTTTAATTTGTTGTAATAGTTGTGGCATCTCACGGCATTAGGGCAATTCTCCGATCTTTATTTATACAATTTTTCAGACAAAGTCAACTTCTTATTGTTGGTTCACCCGGGTGTCGAACCCGGACCAACCTCAAACAAAACTTTGCAAGTTGACACCTAGCAACATACGCCAAAAAAGGTGTCATGGAAAAGTAAAAATGCATATAATTATTAAAGACAGTGTTAGGAGAAGAAATTATAAATGGAAGCTAGATAATAATTATCTTATGTGGTAGGTATCAGTATGAGTAATCAGTAATAACTATAATAACAGTAACAACAATAAAATAACTAAACAATAACAGTAACAAAGCAAACTCTATACAATGAAAATATCGACATACATCAATTCATTTTCGTATAACAACTTTTTTAAATTAGTCAAACAAAATAAATATAAATAAAAAAATTTGTAATACGAAAATTAATTGATGTATGTCGATATTTTCATTGTATATAGTCTGTTTTGTTACTGTTATTGTTTAGTTGTTTTATGGTTGTAACTGTTATTATAGTTATTACTGATATAGGTTAGTTCTATCTTTATGTTAAATACTTCTCCTTGCTTGTGACATGAAAATATGAGAGTTTTTTCGCTTATGTTTTAGTGACGGTGAGACTTTCGAAAAATTTCTTCAAATGAACGCGAATTAGGGCCTCTGGAACCCATTTCCATGGTCAGTTAAAATGTTTATACACACACACACATACATAGACACACACCAGCTGTATTTAATGGTTTTTCTTTTGTTACAGGGGAAAGTTTAGACGGTCCAATCAGACCAAGGTGACAATGGTGCGTCAACCGAGCGAGTTGTATAAACTGGACAACGACCCGGCCATTGAGGTGAAGCACATCACCATTATCAACGAGGAGGTGCTGTTGGTTAGCTGAAATCATATCGATGATGTAGCAGATCGCGTAGCCTATGTCAACGTTGCAATTGCCAGTTTCATTACGGCCCAAGCCAGACTTAAACTATATTCTTACTTAGATCAGTTGGGCGACAGAGTCCTTTACTATGACATGGACTCTGCCATTTACGTGTCCAAGGAGGGTGAGTGGGACATTCCATAAAGTTCCGGCTTGGGAGAGATGACAACGAATTGGCAGACTATGGAGAGGGCAGCTACATGATAGAATTTGTGTCGGCGGGACCTAAAAACTATAGTTTCACCGCGTACACCCCCACCACCGGGGAGAAACATAAGGTGTGCAAGGTAAAATGTTTCGCCCTCAGCTACCAGACGTCACAGCATATCAATTTGGAGGTAATGAAGCACATGGTGGAAAATTCAAGTGCAGAACCGGTCGTTGTCCACTTTGATCAGATACGCCGAACGCAAACGCATCAGTTGGTCACACTGGCCGAGTCCAAGGTGTACCAGCCTTGCCTGGAAAAGCTTAAATTCTCCAAAGACTTTGATTCCACACCGTTCGGGTTTAAAAGACAGAAAATAGACTGAATACTATCGCGCGCGCGTGTGTATGCATGTGTGTGTGTCCTGCATGTTTTTAGGTTAACAAAAGTATTATATGTATATATCATTTGTGTAGTTATTACCTCTCTACGTTTTTAAACAAGGGCTGAAGTTAACTTTTGTGTGTGTCTGTTCAGTTTTTGCTATTTTTTGTGGTTACAAAACCAACGGCTCGAAAATTATGTTTTAAGCTGTTTTTGGGTTAAGTATGGTTGTTATTATTGTTGTTGTATTATTTTGTTTCTTCAACGTATGTGGATGTTCAAAACATATTTGTACTATTTTTACATTTATACTGAAGATGTTTAAATGTCTAGGATAAAAAATCAGAAAGCTAAAACATAACTGCTATTACTCGCTGTATTTTTAGCTTCCTACTTTTAACCCTCGAGCGGGCGCGCTTGCGCACTTTGTGCGCCAACGCGACATTTTCTCCCACCAAACTGTGAATATTGGTAAGACACCGTCAACGCTTCAGGTATTCCTTCAGTATAGCATTGTGCTTAGATGGAGAAGGTTATGCACTTTTATAACCAAATCTGCGCAGGTTGAATTTGTATATTCGTAGACCTTATCCATTTGGAGCACGGAGTGCGCCGCGCGCCTGGTCATGTGAGTAGTTTTATATATATATATATATATATATATATATATATATATATATATATATATATATATATATATATATATATATATATATATATATATATATATATATATATATATATATATATGTTGCTTGTTTTTGTTGTTACACGTAATATAAGTTGTTTTGTTGTTGCTATATAGGTATAAAAATGTAGCTATAAATTTATTAGCGTCTAACCGTTTTGCGTAACAAATAATCATAAAGAGTGGGCGTGATCAAAACACTATAGAGAATACTGTTACGTATATAGTTTCGACCTGTGAGGTCGTTGTGAACTAGAGGTTTATGCCTGTGCTTATGGTGCCAGCAGCCTGGGATCGATTCATGTCGAGAGAAAAAATTTTTATGCTTATTTTTTTAAAGTTAGCTGAAAAAAAGAGATTTGTTTGGACGCGGGTTTGGGTTAGGCCCTTTTTTAGAAAAAAAGCATTGCTTTAGTATGTTCATTACCACAGGATCAATTATAACTCCTAACGACGAGACGCTTGTATAAGTTTAATTACTTATTATTTGTATTGTAGGGCCAGAAAATATCTAACGCATAAGGAGTTGGAAAAATACCTTTATGAAGATTTATCAGGTGATAAACTACCGATTGAAGATGAAGATGGAGACATATCTGAAGAAGAGGAGTTCGTGACTCACAGTGATCATGATTCGAACTCTGAACAAGATTACGCGGAGAATGAAATTTCAGAATCTGAGTCAGATGATAAAATAGCTCCAGGTAATAACTTTTTTATGGCCAAAGACAAGACAACAAATTGGTTCAAGACCAATGTGTCAACAATTTCTAGAGTAAAAAGCAAAAATCTGTTGATAATTCCATCAGGACCAAAACAAATCGCCAGAGGAATAACGTCCGTAATGTCTGCGTGGGAATTGATCATTGACTCGTTTATGATTGAAGACATTGTGAAATATACCAATCTTTACATCGATGATTAAAAAAAAATCAGCTGGATACCAAAGAGCTCGTGATGCAAGAATTACAACGAAGAATGAGATTGCGGCACTTCTTGGTTTATTGTATTTCATAGGCGCTAAAAGAAACAACCATTGCAGTGTTGAAGAGATGTGGGACCCTGAGAGTGGATTTGCAATAACAAGACAAGTCATGTCCTATAAAAGATTTTTATTTCTGTTACGATGCATTCGATTTGATCATCGTGACACCAGGGACGATCGTAAGAAAACTGATAAACTGGCTGTAATCAGGGTTATTTTTGACAAGTTTGTTGCCAATTGTAAAGACACATACTGCTTGGGAGAATACGTTACAATAGATGAGAAGCTAGAAGCGTTTCGTTGTCGTTGTAGCTTTATTCAGTATATTCCGAATAAACCTGCCAAATATGGTTTGAAAATGTTCCTATTATGCGACGCAAAAACGCATTACGTAAGCAACTTGGAAATATATTGCGGTCAGCAACCGGAGGGGCCATATAGAATGCAAAATACACCAATAGAAATTGTCAAAAGACTTGTTGATCCCATCAAAGGTTCCAAGAGAAATCTAACAACCGACAACTGGTATACCAGCTTTCCCCTTGCCGAAATCTTACTAAAAGATTATAATATAACACTTTTGGGAACTTTAAAAAAAAATAAAAAAGAGTTACCTGTAGAGTTTTTACCTCACAAGAATAGAGAAATTAAATCGTCTTTATTTGGGTTCCAAAAGAACATTACAATTGTCTCACACGTTCCAAAAAAAAAAAAATCTGTTATATTGTTATCAACAATGCATGATTCAGGAGAAATTGATGGAGATGCTGAAAAACCGGAAATAATTCTAGACTATAATGCTACAAAAGGTGCAGTGGATACAGTTGATCAAATGTGCAACTCCTACTCAGTCAAAAGAATTACAAAAAGGTGGCCCTTAGTTATATTTTTTTCCATAATGGATATGGCTGGTATAAATGCATTCATTTTATACTACTCTAATGCCAACAATCAAAAAGTTAAAAGAAGAATTTTTCTGAAAAACCTTGCAATGGATCTCATGAAGCCTTTTCTTGTGGAAAGGGGAAACATTAATTCACTTCCGCTGGATATTAGAGCTTCTCTAGCTAAATACAAATCAAATGAGGAAGTAGCCAATAAAGCAGAGCCTGACCTAAAGAGAAAAGGACGTTGTGTTACGTGTGGAAGATCTAAAAATCAAAATACCACTATAAGATGCGACACATGTAAGGAATTCGTGTACAAGGCCCATTCTGTTGTTAAAACAAGTTGCCCAAAATGTTACAGACAAATCGAAACAGTGAACGAAGATAGTGACTAAGTATCTCTGATTTATTTAGTTAAAAGTATGACTTAATTTGTTTTTTTTATTTTCATCATTTTAATTATATTATATCATGTCAATAAACATTTACTTAATATTATTGTGTTTTAAATTACTAAGATAACATAAATATATAAAAAAATTAGTTTAAACATCATTTACCTAAAGTTAAACAACATTTATACTTCTGGCGCACTCGTTGCGCCGCGCGCCTTCTCGTGTGGCGCGCCCGCTGGAAGGTTAAACAAGAGCTGAACTTAACTTTTGTGTCTGTTGAGTTTTTCGTTATTCTTTGGTTACATCACCAATGACTCCAAACTTATGTTTTCAGCTGCTTTTAGGTTAAGTTTACAGTATGGTTGTTATTATTGTTGTTGTATTATTTTTCTTCAATAAATGTGTATGTTCAAAGCATATTTGTACTATTTTTACATTTATACTGAATATTTTAAATGTCTAGGATAAAAATCAGAAAGCTGGTATTTACTATTCGCTGTATTTTTTAGTTTTCTGCTTTTTAAAAAAGAGCTGAACTTTACTTTTGTGTGTGGGTTCAAGTTTTTCTTTATTCTTTGGTTGCATCACCAAAGACTTGAACCTTCAGCTGTTTTTAGCTTAAGTTTACATTATGCTTATTATTATTGTATTTTTACCATGTTATATAGGTGTTTAACGCCTATTTGTACTCTTTTTGTATTTTGTATGGAATATTTTAAATGTATAGATTTAAAAAAAGCAGCAGGCTTTAATTAAATAGTGTATATTCAGCACATGTATACCAATATATAATAAATGATACTATATTATATATGTTATTGTTTTCACCCTCGATAGACCTGCTTCTGCCACATGTACTGCAGAAGTATGGACAGCTCCCCATACAGACTATCTTTGCAGGTACATCTTCCTATGAAATTCCTGACGGCCTGTCTGGAAGCTGGTCTTTGCTTCTCGTGTACATATGAGGCATAAGCTCATAACACTCCGAGAGAATGTCCTCCATGGGCAGTGTCAATCTCTCAAGGGCAGTACCATCGCTGGTTTGAATTGCATCCCAAAAGCCATCTTCGTCGCAATTCGATATTTTCCATTGCAGGGTATGTAAGTAGCCAGCAGCGGCTACAAAACAACCCCTCGTGAAAATCACGCTCAACACGTAATGGCAACTCTCTATATACTGGTTCGACTGACGTTCGTCACAAATCGATGTTTTCAAGAGCGATATACTTAGATAAGACTTATTAAAACTGGCAGAAGTTATTGCCATACATAAAGGAGGTGACACTCTTACTGTGGGTAACTACTGACCTATATCAATTTTGCCAGTGATATCTAAAGTGTTTGAAGCAACTTTAAAAAACAGGCTATGTGAATACCTTGATAAGTATTCTTTGCTGACAGAATGTTAGCATGGAAAAATAGATCTACCATCTCAGCATTAGCCCAGATTGTAAATAACACAACAGAGGCTTTTGACAGTGGTTGCCTGGCTCAACTCGTTTTGTATGATTTGAGTAAAGCCTGCGACAGTGTGTCTCACAGTGTTTTTTTTTTTTTTGATAAACTATACTATTATGGTGTCCGCGTTGCTGTTCACTCTTTGCTGAAATCATACCTTAAGAACAGGAAACAGAGAATTAGGTCTGATGGTAAAGCATCAAACTGGAGGGAAATCAAAACAGGAGTATATATATATATATATATATATATATATATATATATATATATATATATATATATATATATATATATATATATATATATATATATATATATAAACGATGTGCTTGCATCTCTAAGACGAGATGATGTTTGCCTCTTTGCCGATGATACGGCCTTCCTAAATATTCATAGGGATCATATAATGCTTGAAGAAAAAACAAACTCCAGTCTAGATGAAGCAAAGCCATGGTTTGAATCGCATGAATTAAAACTAAATGAGGGAAAGACTGACTATATCTACGATTTATAATCCAAATCCGCAATGAGCACGATAGTTGGGAATAACATTCAATGAACGCCTAAATTGAAGGGACCATGTCGAGGCATTAAAGGTGCGGCTTTCAAGATCAATATTTTTGTTAAGGAGGATTGTTCAAATAGTTGGGTTTGAGACTGCGAAAACAATATATTATTCAAACTTTCACAGTATAGGTACGTATGGTCTTTTGATATGGGGAGGATATTCTGAAATGGAGGATGTTTTTATCATGCAGAAAAAAGCGTCGAGGGTGCTCACTTCTTCTGGGTTTCGTGACAGTTACAGACCAAACTTTGAGAAGACAAAAATACCTACCATTCCTTTGGCTTGCATATTATCTTGCCTGCTTTATGTACACAGTGGCAGGGGCATTTGTATTTTCACCACTATGATACGATAGTAGCCTAACATCTGGCAGTTCCGTATCACCGTGTGGGAAGGGCACAACAAGCTGTAAATCATGACTAACTGAGAATTTATAACAAGCTTCCAGAGGTCTTGAAGAGCTGTCAGTGGAGTCCTTTAAGAAAGAGGCGGGGATGATTTTGAGCCAGCATGACTTTTATTCTGTCACAGAATATTTTCATAGGTTTTAACTTGTTATATGTATTGTGTCTAAATTTTATGTTTTGTCCTATCTGTATTATGTATGTTTTATTTTAAATGCATTTTGTGTATACCATGCTTATTTTAATTTGTTATATAGTAGACATTATCCAAAGTTTTTTATTATCATATATGTGTGTGTGTGTGTATTTTTTATGTTTGTTTTAATATTGTATATACTGTATGACGTGGTCTTTTGTGCCAAAATAAATATCACTATTACGATTACTATTACTAATAGCTTGAAGAAGTTCGTTGGCCAAGAAAATCAAACCAGTTTTTTCGGAAACTTTTTAAGTATGTTTTGTGAAAATTTAGTACTTTTTCAAACAATAAAGTTATTTCGAAGAAATATAGTACATTATTTCTACTATATAGGTTATATTATACTGTTAACCAAATTTTATGCCTTTGATTAAAAAAATATATTTGGCATTACAACATTTTTATGAGACACAGTACCTGCTCCGTCAATACTTTTTTTGTTTGTAACAATACATCTGCCTACAAACCTACCTCTAACTTTTTTTATTTAGCCTTCCCTAAAAGTTTTACTAAGTCAGCAACAGTAAGTCCAATTCTTAAAAAAAAAACATTTTCATAATAACCCGACTTTGTGCATAATGATTTTTTAAATTCTTTTACCTGTTGTATTTATATATGTTTGTCACTACCAACATTCTGATAACCTTAACCAGGAATTAAAAACAACACATAGAACAATAAAAACTTGAGCAAATCTGCTAAATACAACACACATCTGTTCGGATTATTCTAAACTGCTGGCAAGTGTACACTCATCATGTTCTGTTAAGTCATGATGATATTTTAAAGCCATAAAGCTTTACCAACCGCATGTTTCTTTTTCAAACATGTAACACCATAGTTCTTCACCATTATGTAGCCTTATTTTGCACTAGATAATATGGAGCAGACACATAAATAGTAGAGATAAAATTTCGAAAACATTGCGAGATGTACCACAGGGTCGCCATCTCGGTGCGTAACCAGGTAGTATGTTGCCAAGGCAACACAAAATGTTAGAAATAGGAACTGTGTACAACCAACCAAAAATTTTATGAATTGTCAGGTCTGCCGCTTTCTTCCCTAATACACGGACAATGTATGTAAGCCTAGATGCATTCTGACCATAATGCATACCAGTTTCTTACCAAGATAGTGACCCTGCCTTACATCTCACAATGTTTTCTGAGCCTGGCTACCTTAGCCAAATTACTTTGGGTGTATTCTGATTGTAATTAGTATAGCGTGCTGATGAGCTCTAATAAGAGCAAAACCAGTATGCCTTTCTAAACATGGCCAGAATGCATCTAGCCTTAGATAAAACTTTAAATGTAAATTAGAGCAAATTTGTCTTATAAACTGAGTGGAACTGAACAAAAGTAGATTTACAATCAGTTAGAGATACTAAAGGCTGTGGTGCATATTCTGGCGCTATTTCTGAACACCTGTAATCAACATTGGCCATATATATTGCTCAAAACTTCAAGATCGCTAGCAAAGGTATTTAAAAAAAAGTGGAACCTTTCATCAAACAGTAAGGCTACTAGAGAAGCAGTTAAACTCTAAATTTCACCAACACTAGCTGTGTTTGGCATTGCTCACGTTTCGTTAAGTAAGGTCACTTATACAAAATTTGTTGCTGCAATAGAAATTCGATTCAGTTTTATATTGTTGTAAAGCCAGTAAAGTCTTGTTAGGTATGTTGGCAAACCTTCAGTATCATGGCCTAAAAGTGATGTCGCCATATCTCAGCAACCCTGACTCTCTGCATCTCATTGTAGCTTCCACATTTCACCATTTGTGCCAGATTTTCCAGAAGTTTTCTTCTTGGTCTACCTCTTCTTCTCTTCCAAGCAGGTGTCCTTCAAATAACGTCAGGAAGTTATTGTTTCAGGATATATCCAAAAAATTTTGCCTTTCTCCTCTCAATTTATTTTAGCAAGTATCTCTCTTCTCTAACTTTTTCTAGCACACTTTTATCCGTCTTTATATTGCTGTATCCTGCCTTTGTCATCTTCCCCCATGTTCACATTTTAGAAGCTTCTATTCGCTTCATATCCTGCTGTTACAACACTCCATACGGATGAGTCAATGAACGTCTTTGTCAGGTCCAAGTTAATGTGTTGATCAGCAAGAAGAGTGCTTTGTCTAATGAATGCTTCCTTTGCCATCGCGATCCTCCTTCAAAGTTTTCTGCCACATTTACAATCATCTATAATATAGCAATAGCAATTACCACAATGCCATGTCGGGGTGGAAACCCAGTCTCCAAACAAACCTGTTGGATCTTTCGTTAACTTTGGACACAATCATCATTCTTCTTTTGCCTGTTCTATGGAGAGGCAATTTAACACATTTTATCAAAACGTCAGGGGCCTCCGGACACGAACCAATGATGTTTACTCTTTTGTTTGCTCGCAGGCATATCCTCTTGACTGTTTTGCTTTCACTGAGACTTGGCTGGATAGTGACATCTATAGTAGCGAACTGTTTGATGATCAATATATTGTCTACAGATCAGATAGGGATTTTTCTTTCTCTTGTAAGACTAGGGGAGGTGGCGTTCTGCTTGCTGTGCATGCTCGCTTTGCAACTCGTCGCCTTAATATTCGGAGGGACTGTGGAGGCCTTGATGCTCTTTCTAATATTGACATTGTGGGGGTTAGAGTCTCGGATCATCGGGCCTCGCTTAATGTTTTTGTTGTTTATATACCTCCCAATACTCCAACTAATGACTACTACCTCTTGTTTGAAGCTCTCGAGTCCCTGTGCATAAAATATGGTTCCGAGACATTCTTAGTTGGTGATTTTAACATGCCTGAATATGCCTCTTGTCGTCAGAAGGACCCCTCCGCTCGTGTGTCCGCTTTTCAAAATTTCTGCAATCTACTACTCCTTGGACAGTTTAATCATGTTGAGAATATTAACAACAGAATTCTTGACGTGGTTTTATTTACTGACACTTGCTTGGTGGGGGAGGCTCCTGATTCGCCCGTGATTCCTGATCGTCATCATCCCCCCTTAATCATAGAGTTTCCGCTCAGTGGTTCTGTGGTCTCTTCCCCTGCTGGTGACACTACTAGGCAAAGGTCATATAACTTTCGAAAATGTGATTTTGTCAGATTGTATGCGGAGCTCAGCGACTTGTGCTGGGATGGCATGGATGGGCTTCAGGATGTCGATTCTATGCTTGACTTTTTCTATTCCAGAATTTACGACTTGTTTGATATGTATGTTCCCATGACTGCTCCAAGAGCATGTAATAGGTATCCCCCGTGGTTTTCTAAAGAAATTAAGGTTAGTATAAAATATAAATATTCATTATGGTGTAAGTTTAAGAAGTCTGGAAATGTGGAGTTTCTGGATAGATATAGGGAGCTGAGACAAAAACTTAAGAGAGACATTTATCTTTCTCGAGTCAATTACTTTCAGAGGGTCGAAAGAGAGATTAGGTCTAATCCTAAAAAATTCTGGAACTACTCTTCTCGACGCCGTCAAAACTTTTCTATTGGGAATTTATCTAACCAGCAGCAGGCAGCTGACAGTTTTGCTTCTTATTTTGCGGGATGTTCTGGCTCCACCCCCACCTCATCGCCTACAGCCGCCAGTCTGGCTTCGGGTGACATCACAATGTTCTTTGTTGATGACTTTACAGATGACGAAATTATTACAGCCGCTAAGAGAATTAAGGCTAACATGTCCTGTGGACCTGATCTAGTTCCTGGTTTCTTGGTGCGCGACTGCTTATATGCTTTCCTGGCTCCACTTAAGAAAATTTTTAAACTGATTCTTAGATCTGGAACATTCCCCGCGATTTGGAAGCTGTCACGGGTTTTCCCTGTCTTCAAGGCGGGGGAAAGTGGTGATCCATCAAACTATCGACCAATAGCCATACTATGTGTCTTTTGTAAAATTTTCGAGGCCTGTCTTTTTCAGCGAATACTGTTTCACATCAAAAACAGACTCTCTATTTCTCAGCATGGTTTCATTCCAGGTAGATCGACTGTAACGAATTTGGTTGACATTACACAGTTCATTGCGTCCGCTCTTGACCGCTCTTCACAGGTTGATGTTGTGTATACTGATCTATCTAAGGCCTTCGATTGTCTAAATCATTCTGTTCTGATTGACAGGATGAGGGCTATCGGATTCTCCGAGGGCTTGCTTGGCTTGTTCAGATCTTACCTTGATGGAAGGAGGCAATTTGTTGAGGTTGGGGGCTTCAAATCTAACACCTATCACGTAACTTCGGGAGTGCCGCAGGGTTCCATACTCGGTCCATTACTGTTTAATATATTTATTGACCCAGTTAAACATGTTTTACATGTTCCTTTTTTAATGTATGCAGACGATATTAAGATTTTCGCAAATATTTCGAGTGTTGATGACTGTTTGCGGCTCCAGAACTGTCTTCAGATCCTTGTTGAATGGTGTTGTCGGAGTGGTCTATCTGTGAATGTTTCCAAGTGTTGTGTGATGTCCTTTACTCGAAATAAGCACGCAATCACTTTCGGGTACAATATAAGAGGGCTTCCACTTGACCGCCCCAGGACAGTTAAGGACCTTGGAATTGTTTTTGATGGTACTCTATCTTTTAAACCACACTATGAGCAGACTGTCAGTTCTGCTTACAAAACTCTAGGGTTTCTGATAAGAAACAGCAAAAATTTCTCACAGACTGACACCCTCCTCCTGCTCTTTGGCTGTTTGGTTAGGTCTCGACTTGAATATGGCTCAGTTGTGTGGGCTCCCACTTATGAGATACATGTGGCAAGCCTGGAATCAGTGCAAAGGAAATTTCTAAAATTTCTTAGCTTTCGTGAGGATGGTCGATATCCGTCTATTGGTTTTCCTCAGGAAAGTTTACTTCTTCGCTTTAGTCTGCAGAGTCTATCGATGCGCAGGCAGTGCAGTTTCATTATATTTTTATATAAACTGGTTAATTCTGTGTTCGACTGCCCTAGTCTGCTTCAGCAACTTAATTTCAATGTGCCTCGTATTGCAGCACGTTTTCCAGGCACATTCTATCTCCCGACTGCTCGTACACGATTGCTGCGATCGTCTCCAATTTACCAGATGTGCAATGATTACTCTGTACTGCAGGACCGCCTAGATATCTTCTCATGTAACATATCAGAGATAAAAATGTTTTTCAAAGCGATCTAATTTGTGACTCTTTTTTGTATTGTTAGCTAGATTGTTGTTAGTTATTATGTTTTGTGTATTGGCCCATCCTTAAATTGGCTTTTAAGCTGTTGGATGGTGTATGAATATATAAATAAATAAATAAATAAATAAAATAATAATACTCCCAAGGTATGTTAACATTTCTACTTGTTAAGTTGTTGACTGTTTAGCTTTATATTACTTTTTGCAGTCCTACCTTTACTTGTCTTCATTGGTTTTCGTCATATTGATTTTTTCTAACACATTCAGCATCTTTTGTAATAAATACGATATAGAGGCTTCTTACCTAGTTTCAGGAGTGTTTTTTCTTCTCTGTAACTGGTTACACCCTTTTACAGCATTTTATGACAGAATAAATTGAATTTATGCACTTTACGGCAAAAATAAACTTGTGAAACCAGATAAGAAGTCTCTACATGCGCAATTAGTATAACGAAACGATTTCACCACGTAAGGACAATAATTAATGAATCTTTTGGAATGCTTTTTCTGTTTCTTCTATCAGCCCTTTGTCATGTGCTTACCTTATTCAATGGAACGGTTGTCCATTTATTTTGGTTCCTGCTGTTCTTAACTTCAGCCTATTTATTTACTGTATCTTCTATGAATTTAAAAAATATGGCGATAATGCACATCGTTGCCATACATAATTTCATATTTTAGTTTCAATTTCGTATCTGTCAATATTATTGTACTTTGATTATTGAATGGGTGCATTTAATAATTGATCCGAACGCATTGAGTACTCGAACACAGAATTGTATGTTTAAAAAATGTTTGAATGTCTCTTCCGTTTAATAACTGTTCTAACTGCTCGAACAGTTTTTTCATCCAAAAGTCAATTTTATTACTTGATTATGTTAAACATGAATTATAATATTTCATAGATGATAGAATGAAGTATATCATGCTATGGTAGTTGTAACTACAATTTAATTATAAATTGCAATATACGAAATTATTCGGACATAACATTAAATTATGGTTGCTTCCACAGTAAGAAGAGTTTTTTATTTACTTTCTATTATTATTGAATAACATCTGCCCAGTAAAAACTTTTGCTTTAGCGGAGACAACTTACAAATAAGCTATCAGCAGGAGAAAAACCAGTGAGAGAAATGAGTGGCTTTGCTGAAATGAAGATTAGCCATCTGCCCTCGTTACATAAATTATAAAATTAAAGGCAACATCCTCCTTCCAATTCAGAGGACATAATTATTATAATTATAAATAGTAATAAACACGGAGAACCCAAATCACCACAACACATTTAAAAAGTTCGGGACGCAGCAAGTGCATTATGGTAGTAAATTTGTTATTAAATGCTTCAAACTTGAATAACTCAATTTTCTATAAACCTAATAAGTTTAATTTTGGTATCTAGTAAGGCCTTTGGTAAGGCAAGATATCCACGAAATTTCATTAAAAGAACTTTGTAAGATTCGGAGAAAAAAATTTCGAAAGAAAATTCAAAATTTGAATAACTCAATTTTCTATACACTTAGAAAGTTTAATTTTGATACATAGTAATGTCTCTCCCAAGGCAACATATATAGTAAATTTCATTAAAACAGCTTCGTAATTTTCGGAGAAAAATTTTTTTCCGAAAGAAAAATTAAAACCCTGTCCGATTATCTTGACCAACGAACTCATCCAACCCATTAATAAAAGAAAGGCACTTCCCAAGTTTCATCGAAATCAGTTAATTATTTTTTGAGTTATTAGACGGATACACACACACAAATATATATATATATATATATATATATATATATATATATATATATATATATATATATATATATATATATATATATATATATATATAAACATATAAAAATTGAAACTGACTCCGGATATGGGTTCTAGGGCTCCTAGTTTGTGCTCATTAGAATTTTTTTTTGCAAAGTCTTACCATCGATACCTCTATTAGTGAATTTTTAAAAATAAAAATTCACTTAAAACCTGATGATTGTTTCACTATATTAGTTAGCGTCATCAGAGGATGAATAATTCTGGAAACGATTGTCAGGTTATTGAAAATGTGTTGTGATTTGGGTTCTTATCAGTATGTGCTTATCAGTGCTCATCACAGGTTCCAATCTTCACTTAGTTATAAGTTGTAAATTTGATAAATTGCTGTTTTAGTGAATTGGAGAGGTTATGCCTATTGGCAACATGTTCTGATCTGGGGCATTGGCGTTTAAAAATTAATAGTATTCGACCAGGTGCTCGACGATATCTCTGCTCAAGTAAGTTGGTATAATCATTGAGCATAACCAATAGATTGAGAATATTGTGCCTATTCCTCCAATCCAGCAGCCTGTTTCATTATATGAAACAATATTTTCCAATCCACATTATCGAATGCTTTTAACAGGTTTATAAGACATAATGTATAATTAATTGTAGAGCAGATAAATAAAAATAAAAAAAACATTTATCTCTGTTTTTCGCATATTGTTGTAGCACTGCTTTTATAGTTATTCAGCCAGGTCTAAATCTGAACTGATGATCCAAGCAATTCCTAACTTTGGTTCTTATTCTATTTTGTTCCTATAATTAGCATAATCTTAACTTGTCCTTGCTGATTGCATTCTCCCGAGTTTATCGTTTGTGAAACATTAATATTTTTACTTTTTATAAGTTCACCAGGCAGCTGTCCCGATTTATATTATGCAACCATTTGAAAACATTCTTGAATTTTTTTACCAAAACTTTTTAATACATCCGCTATTAATTTGTTCACACTACTAGGTTTTCCTTGTTTTAATCATTTAAGGGCTCATTCAAATTCTTTTCTTGAAATGAGTGATTCCAGATCATCATTCTTCTTTCCTGTCGTAAGCTTAATCTGCCCATCATTTCTTTATGCAATTTTTAATTTCTTCACTATTTCATTACATCCATATAACCTACATTTTTGGCTTACAATATTCTAAATTTCTTTATATTAACTGTGTGCCTCTTCTTGCCCAGTACAGTTTGCAAACAGTAACTATAAAAAACTTAGGCTTTCTCTGGAAAATGAAATAAAAAACATAATTTTAAAGATTATTTTATTATTATTCCTTGATATACAGAATGCATTCATACAATCTACTTATTTATTTGAATTTTATATCTGCACTATTTACAAATATATATGGCAATTACTACAACCAACCGCTTCATACATATAACACTTTTTACCACTCAAAAATTACTTATGTTTGGACTTCTTCTTTTTCTTTTGCTTCTTCTTATGTTTTCTCCTCCGCTTTTCTTTTTCATCTTCACTAGAATCAGAATCAGAGTCTGAACCACTTGAACTTGAGTCTTTTTTAATCTTCTTTTTCTTGTGCTTCCTATGCTTCTTCTTTTTTCGCTCCTCTTCAGAACTAGACTCTGATGAACTAGAGCTAGAGGATGAATTACTTTCATCGACACTATCTTCTTTCACTGTTCCTCTAGAAATATCATCTTTTTCTGACTCACTTTCTAGATCATAGTCTGGTTCAAAGCTTGCTTCGTCAAGTGTCGGTTTACGTTTCTCAGTAGTCGCTTTGGGTTTTTGTGATTCTTCAACTTTCTCAGTTTTACTTTCGGCTTTTTTGTCTTCATCATCTTTATGATATTTCTTTGTTTTCTCTTTTTTCTGTTTTTTGTCTTTCTTTCGTTTTTTGTCTTTCTTCTCCGAACTAGCACTTCGGGACCTTCTTTTAGTTTTTCGTGTTGATTCTTCACGGCTCATTCTTGATCTCCTATCATTATGCCTGTCTCTTCTAGCACGATCCCTTCTCATATAATCGTCTCTCCTGGGCTCTCTGTTTCTACTGTCACGGTTTCTAATATGTCTTTCCCTTGAACGAGTGCTACGCAATCTTTCATTATGACGCCTGCGGTTTTCTAGTTCGACACGCCTCGTGAATGGAGAAGGACTTTTATCTAGTCTAATTACTTTATCAGTATCTTCTACTTTAATACCTAACCTGTCTTTTACTGATAACCTGACAGGAGGCTGTGGAGCCTCAATTCGCTTATGTTCAGGTTTCTCCTCTTTGGTTTGAATAGTAACCTGGATTATATCATCACTTTTCTTTTCGATTTCTCTTTCACCTGAATAAAGTTTAGCCCTATCAAGACTAATTTTCTTTATTTCTATAGGTCTAATTGCATTTATCGCCTTTGCAAATATTGCATTCTCCGCTCTTTTAAGTACCTCATTTGTAACTTTACCACTCTTGTCTAGTTTTATTTCAGACCTTGATTCTGTGGGACTTAGGATAACAACTGAATCATCATCAACTTCCCATTTTGACTTTTCAGGAACAGGTGCCAGGACCTCATTTTTAGACTCCAATTCTGTTTTGAGTTCCATCACATCGTTGGTGTGGATCTCCAAAATATCCTTTTCAGAATCTTCATCTCTTATTTCTATTTCTTCTTCTATTATTTCATTTTGCTCTATAGGTGGAAGATCTTCAACAACGGGCTCATACTTTATATAGTTTTCTACAATATTCTTATCTATATCTTCAGAGATAATATCACCATATAGGTCAGTTTTATTAGTTTCCTCAGTCTCATTTATCTCTGGTTCTTCTACATAAGTATTTATTTCAGGTGTACGTTGTTGCTCTTTTTCAACACTAACATTCTCCTTTGGTGCTTTATGTTCTTCCCTTTCCATTGTAACCTCTTTAATTATTGTTTCTTTTTCCCTTGAGGTAGATTTGTACTTCTTCTCTTTTTCATCTTTCTTGTGCCTCTCATGCTTATCATGTTTCTCATGTTTTTCTTTCTTATCTTTACGTTTTTTCTTTTCACTGTCTTTTTTCTCTCTTTTCTTCTTTTTGTCCTTACTTTTTTTGGTTTTATCATCATCAGAATAGTCGCGTTTTCTCTCAGGTGAATCATCTCTCTTTTTACGTTTGTGTTTGTCAGGACTTTCTTTCTCTAAAGCTTTTGCACTTCTTTGAGGGGTATGACTCCTAGATTTTTCAGGAGAAGGCGTGTGTTTACTACTGTATTTCCGTTTTCTTTCAGGTCTCTCTTCACGACTTCGTCTATCCTTGTCATTACCTCTCTCATGTTTGTCTCTAGATACTTTGATGGGGGAAATTACAGATGGTTTCTCTACCTTTCTTTCTGGAGTAAGAATTTCCGGTCTTTTAGGTTCATCTTCTAATCCGGGAATTGGAGGTTCATCTACACCTGGAGGGGCTATGTCATCTATTTTACGCACCGGAAGGACATGCATTTGAGCTGGTGGTATTCCATGTGGTGGTTCTTTCATGAAGGGAGGTCCATAGTCTCTCGGGGGGTACCTGTTACAGAAGAAGAAAAGTCACATAAGTATTTGTAAAAAAAAAAAGAAAGAAATATATAGACATCATGAATCACTGTCAGTGTCTACAAACAAACGTTAGAAGAAAAGTAAATACTTGGCGAACTCAAAATTTAATCGAGATAAAAGATAACCAATGTACAGATAATATGTTGGAAGTTATTCAAGTTCGCCAAATATTTTAAAGATTATATTTAATCAAAATTCGTCAGCAACAGTTAGGTAATATTCACTTTTTCAGTGGAAGTTCATACTTGACAAACCATTGCCTTCTTAGATTCCTCAGCAGTCCCATCAGAAGGGGCAGTCTTGGAAATACTGCAAGACAAATTTTGTTCTTCTGTCGACGTTTTCTTCTTTAAAGCTCACATGTATTTGAGTTTTGTTTATGCAAAGTGTGATAAAAAAACAAGAAAAACATGTGAATAAATTTTTTTTACAGAGCATTATCTAGCCTTTCATCAAACCGTAAGTTTGATGAAGGTATAGCTTAAACACAACTGTGTAACTATAAAATACCGACCATTTACAGCTCACACCAATCAAAGATCAAATTAATTACCAGAAAATGACTACCCTAAAAAACCCAGCGTTTACCTGCGAAAGGTCATAATATAATGTACTTCCAGTTATTTTTACATGAATGTGCAATAATATGCACAACTTCATATTTACATTTTAAATAATGCCCCATTTTAACCCATGTAAATGATTCAGCCAGCCAAAAAACTCCAAGCTTACTATAGTATGTTATACTTTATTATCAGCCAAACACTACTGATGCATTTGCTTATACGAATATCTTATACTGTTATAAGTAAACTATCTAAATTAGTTTTGGTAGAAGTGGTTTCTATATGCCATACACAATTAGCTTTTAACGTCAATAAACAAATGAATTCAATATTTACACTTTATTATTACAGCTATTTCATAATAATAATGTAGCTTCTTCAGATAGAAAATACTTTTGAATTTGAGCAGGCTATACATTGTACATAGTAAATACATGGTAAAAAATATGCCATATAGTATAGTGTAAATCTTTCATTCATTTGTTTTTAGTTTTGTGATTGTTGTAATGGAGGCCCAGTCCAAAATAACACTGTTGCTCAAGACATTGCCATCATTCATGTAGTGTTGGATGAATCAACAATCAGTACTATAAGAATTCCTGCACAGTTATTTCCTCTTAAGTTTTTTTTTTAATAAACAATTTGTCAGGAAGTTTTACACCCTTACCACTACCAAATCACTTGCAGCCCAATTATGATGTACAGTGACTCGAATTTTGTTATTGGCTACTGGAATAGCATAAAAAAATCCTAGCATTTCTATTAAAGCCTGATGTGGTATTTTTAATGGACTCCTTGACCCACTCATACTTCGCTTCATGTGTTGAATCATACCAAGGATTTTTAGACAATCTAGTTGCAAATTTACTGGATAATATCCCAATTAGTCAACATGACTTATCAACACGACTATGCACCACCACATGTTGGAAGAAATGCTGTGTAGTGGCTCAATAACAATTCCAATGAGAGATGGATCGGAAGACGTGGTTAAGTTCAGTGGCCTGACCTAAATCCAATTGGCTTTCTTCCATCTTTGGGGTGACTTAAAATAAAACAATTAGTTTATCCTGAGCAAATTAAGAAGAATGAACAAATTGCAGAAAGAATTTTGAGTTCTGCATAATAATTGAAGTAAATCTTGCACCAGTTTACAATTCACTTGTTTTGTGTTGTCAGGTCTACATCAATGTACATGGTGGTATTTTTGGAACATTTATTATAATTTACTTTACAATTATTGTATTTAGCATTACACAGTTTTGAATAAAACAGAGTATTGAAAGAGTATTGGTTAGTGTTTTTTTTAAATTGAAATATCTCGAAGCCCAACCTAGAAAAGTTATTTGTTTTATGCTTAGAATTCGATTTTACATATGGAATTTCATTTTGGTCCCCCAGATTTCTCTCCCCTTTGTATATATATATATATATATATATATATATATATATATATATATATATATATATATATATATATATATATATATATATATATATATATATATAGTATGTATATATCTGAGCGATAATTAAAAAAGTTGACCCATTTTAATTAAGTTTGACACATACTCTTCTTTTGAAATCTTTCGGTAGTCTTATAAGTTTATTAAAAAAAATTGTATTTCCGAAAAAATTAAGTTATTTTCATGAAATTTCGCACACATATTGCGGTTATAGAAACTTTATTATGTACCAAAATAGAAATTTCTAGCTTAACACACGATAAAATTATTAGAATTGCAATATTTGTTAAAAATTTGCTTCCATAACATGCTTGCTACAGTCAGACTTTTTTAATATATGAAAATGGAGTTACATCAAATATCAGTTATGGCCATTTCATTTTAAAATAATTTCTTTTCAAATTATATACATGCTATTCTCAATCTCAAAAAAAAAAAAACCCAAAACAAAATCTTATAGAGGCATCGATTAGTTTGACATCAAGATGTAGAATTAAAATAATAAAAAAAATGCACCGAGAGCATGCCAAAAAGGACTCAAGTTGTAATCGACTCCAAAGCAGGTTGCACTAAAGATTAAGAGATTTTTTAAACATTTTGTATTGTGCCTTTTCTTAGATATATTTTTTAAAACAAAGAATTATTTTTATTTCTATTGGAAATATCTAATTTACATACACAAACAAATAAAAGCATAAATTCCCACCATCTAAAAATATACTATTTCAAACTGCTCATACTGTTATTTTTGCACGAGTAACTAATAGTTTAGACATCCACTGTATTTTCTAACATTTTTCTCAGCCCATTGCGACCTACTCTTGGATGTAAGCCTTCTGTAACATATACCACAGGCTTATATCCAGCCTCGCGACATATCCTGTCTGATTCAAATTAATCTTTAAGCTGACTTCCCACGTTGCTTCTCACAGGTTGTGGTTGTTGTATGAAGACATCCTCCAATTTTAGAGTAAAAAGGTAGGGTAAAGCAATGCTTCCCTGATTGTCTCAATGAATGGGGATCCTCTGTTAGTTGATCTTCATTACTTCTCTAAATGCTTGTTAATAGGTTGATGTATCATGATACTCAGGAGAGTAGAACAGCCCATATTTTGATCAAGCCAATGTGGTAGGTAACAAAGATGTTGTATTACATGGCCTTTTGAATAAAAATTAACCACCTGCAAGTAGGTATGTGATGCTCTACCCATTTTTAAATTTAAATTGTTTTGACATATTCGTATTACAATTTTCAAGACCCACCACTGTCTAATACATGCCCATAACTCAGCTCTTGGCACTGGCAGATTAGGGCATGTGGAACATAACATACTTTGCAGGGAGGTAGGCCAGCCTTTATAACAGATGCAATTAAGGAAAATATGGCAAAATTGAACAATTACTGACATCACCAAAAGCCAAAGGTAAAAAATGCATCGTAACTAACAGATTGCAAGCCTTGGTTTCTTTTTTTTCTTTTGATTAAATTAGCAAATAAATATTGGTCTTATTATTTGATAGATCAAAATTGATTTCTGTGTCCATAGAATTAAGTTTAATAGGAAGAAAAGATAAGGAGATAATTTAATGTTTGATTAAAAGTTTAAAATACAAATTATATATCCAAGCCGCATTTTTGTAGTGTTGGTATTAATAAAGGCCTATTATTTTGTTGCTAGATTTAAAATCACCACAGAGTAGTTTTGTTTTCAATTTGATCCATTATAAACATTAGTAAAATTACAGAATCTCTAAAAAACGAGCTCATTAGGATTAGCGTAGAAAATAATTCTAATAAATTTTTTTAAATTATTCAAGTATTATTCCTGGTTACTAAAAATACCGCCATTGTCATACCACTTCCAGCTCTTATCAGCTTTGTTATTTTAAAAGGAACACCTGTATATTATTCCATTTGTGAATTCTGCACCAAATAAGACGCTGCGATGTATAATAAATTATTTGAATACAATTGACAGGTTAGAAACTACTAAATTTTATTCTACATTTTTGGAAGAAGTAGAAAATTCTTAAGTAATACAAACCTCAGCTTGTTATGATATTAGAGACTACAAAACTGATGAAGAAATGTATGCTCTTTGGGGATAAGTAATCTGATCTTAAATTTTGTGCCGATTTGTCTACGTTCTAACTCAAAAAATCAGATTTGCCCTAAAAAGAATTGCATTTTATGATTTCTTAGCCAACTTTATATGTAACACAATGTATATAACAAACCATTGTAGATATTTGAGCTTACCAGGGTCTCATAACAAAACTGATGTACTCATAAAAAAAAAAGATACGCTCTTCAGGAATAACTAATCTGATCATAAATTCTGTGTCAATTTGCCTACATCTAAAAAAAAAAAAATAAGAAAAAAAAAATTCCCATAATAAAGTTGCATTTTATGATTTCTTAGCTAACTTTATATTTAACACAATGTATATATAACAAAACATTGCAGATATTTGAGCTTACCAAGTTCTCACAACAAAACTGATGTACTCATGAACAAGGTATGCTCTTTAGGAATAAGTAATCTGATCATAAATTCTGTGCCAATTTGCTTACATTTCTAAAAAAATTAATTCTCGTAATAATTAGTTGCATTTTATGATTTCTTAGCTAATTTTACGCAACACATAAAGTATATAACACAACACTGGATATTGTTGAGTTTACAAAGTTCTCCTGAAGACAGATGAGGTCAATTTTCTAATGACTTCATTATTTGAAATGGAACAAAGGACACTTCCCAAATTATACAATTTCTCTACTTAAGAAAGAAAACAAAACTGATAGACAGTTGTCCTGCGTAGTTAGCTTATATATTACAGTAAATTTTTTAGAGTTTGAAATTCAGTGGAATGGCACAGCATTGCAAAACGCACTGTGTTATAAAATTTGTTTTGGACTGCCCTTTTCCAAACAGCATACAGTTTTAGACAAATCTGACAGTTTTGTTGTATCTGGGTACTTAAGTGCCGAGATATGGGCTGTATAAGAAAACATCAATTATAAAAATTTCAAGTCACATTGTATATAAATCATGCACTAAATTAAATTAACGAAAATTTGATAAAATATACAAAAATGTAAAAATACATGGGCTGTTCTATTTAAAATAACAAGGCTGATAGAAAACTGACATCTGCAAAAAAAAGAGTGGTGTAAATTTAGCATAAAATTTTATGCAAAATCATGTAATGTATATATATATATATATATATATATATATATATATATATATATATATATATATATATATATATATAAGGTGTTTTATATGAATTTTTTGTTTTTTTTTCAATTTGAAATTTAGCGACATGGAATAGGATTTTTAAGAACACGAGATTTATTTGTGATAATTTTCCTTTAAGGAGCTTATCAATTTTGTTGTTTCTAAGTTCCTGAGTAGCTCACATATAGAGGTGTTTTCTTTTGATCCAAGTTATCTGATCACAAGTACTTTTAATAACGATACATTCTTTTGGTTTCTGATCAATTCCTGCCCTAAAACAATTGGATAACTACCGATTTTTAGAGTCGTCAAAGGTTTCTCTACATCAATATCTCATCAACATCCCTACCCCAAGCCTCAACATGTTCTCGATCAATAATCTAATTTCCACTTAATTACGAATCAGTTTGATTTCAGATGTTACTTAACATTATCATTCACTTTATACCTTGTTAAATTGACTGGATGGTTGCTTTCAATGATATTTCAATTTTCAAGCATCTAATCCCATGATATTTGAACATTTGAGCTTTGTAATGTTGACATAATTTTTGAATGTGATTTTGATATTTAAATTGAAACACTACATTCATGATTGGAAATTCTAATTCTAATAAATTATTATTGATTCTTTACCAGGATTTTCTTAACATCTGAGAGAAGAGAGCTGTTATGAACTATTTAATAATTGACTTGATTCCTCAAAAAACTCTATAAATGTTGAATTACTTCTAAACTGCCAATTGTAGACATATTATGTGGCTAGAAAGTCTGCCTAAAATTTAATGTAAAAGGACATATTTAAAAAAAAACTGTCGATCATAACTGCTGGCAAAAGAAAAGTTCAACACATCTTCACTGATTATGACACCTCGACTGCAAAAATACCATAATCTAAAAAGAAATGTTTATGATCCAACAAAACTTGGTGTGTGTATTAAACAACTTTCATAGAAAAAATTCGCTAATGAGTGGATCTGTTTATATATATATATATATATATATATATATATATATATATATATATATATATATATATATATATATATATATATATACAGAGTTCAAGTTTACGAAGTTTTAAAAATAGGTGTAAGATGTTTTTGTTTAATAAACCAAGGGCTATAATAAATGATATAATAAATGTTAAGTGTGAGAACAAGTATTTTCCTGAAACTGCAAGATGAAGAATGATTTTGAGTATAAGCTTGAGAGTGGATGTGGCGTTCTATTGTTACATGTGTGCCTGTTGGATATCTCTGTTCTTGAATTAGATAGTTATAAGTACTTTGTGGGTGCAGTTATCATATATGTTTTTCGTGTACATATGTTAATACATTATTAAACCTGAAACAAACACAAATTGCAAGACCACTTTGGGAGTAGCTTTTGTTTGTAGCGTTAGGAATTCTTTTCTTGTAACATTATTGTATACTGATGTCGCAAATAAAGGCTTATTTATATATATATATATATATATATATATATATATATATATATATATATATATATATATATATATATATATATATATATCACACAGTTAACTCACAAAAGAATGGGCTGATTTTGATAAAATTTGGGAAAAACCTTGCTTTTGTAATTCGTTTAGATAAGTTCATTAGCCATAAAAATCAGACAAAAATTATGGTTTATCTCTTTCGGAAAATTTTCAAAGATAACAACGCTATATGGCAACCAAATTTGGTTTTTATTATAAAACATATCCTACATTGTTAAATTCAAATCTCTACGTTTGAAGAAAACAAATTTGGGTGCCACTGATGATCAGAGAAACGCATAAGACTAAAACCAAAATTTTGGATTAACAAAATCTATTGAATATTACAAAGACTAAGTTTTCTTGGTGCAAAAAAGTCAAGAAGTATCAGAAAGTGTACTTTGAAAATTATATAGTTTTTCAAACCCCCTCAAAAAGTATTTTAAACGGCAAAATTGGCGATTTTTAAACAGCGATTCTTAAACGAATGAGGGTTATGTAGAAGAAAAGTTGTATGGAGGTGTTTTACAAAGTCTTAAGTTTGTTTCAACTGCCAATGTCCTTCATTTTATTACAATATTTGCAGAAAATTCATTACAAATAGGATGCTTTGGCAACACATTAAGTTATAGAGTTCGTAATTTAATGGTCTATAATTTTTATTGAATTTTCGTAGAAAAAATTCGCTTATGAAGAGACGGCTACTTTTGAATTTTAAAAAAAAAAATTACGTTGAGTTTTGTTTTGGAACATTTTTGCACCTTTAAAGTTATTTTGTTAGTGTATATGTAAAAAAATTCTCAAATTTTTGTGGAATGTTGGTAATTAAAAATTAATGTTTAAGTTATTTAAAAAGTTTTTAATTTTAGCCTAAAATATAATTTTCTTGTACCTAACACACAAAACCTTTTTCTGAATAAACATATCTTGGCACATATGGTTTTTGTGTTGGCTAGGAAATTCGGACCAGTCTTTTTGGGGAACATTTAAAGTTTATTTTCAAAACATTCCTCCACACAATTAAGGAAATTATTTTAACCAAATTTGATGCCTTTCATTAAAAAAAGAAGGCATATTTGACATTAAAAACATTTTCATGAAAATTCGCGACCATAAGGCACTTGATGATCTCAATATTTTTTCATGCTATGGCTGCACTGATTCACATTAATTTAAAATTACGGTCACACTATTTCACACAGAAGACTGTGTAGGACAGCTGACTGTAACAGTGTTGAATGCTATGTTTTTCGAACAAAATTTGGCTGTCAGTGTTATAATTGTCAACTTTTAAAATATTACTAGTGGTTATACCCGGCCTCACCCCTGTCAATGTAGCAACAGTGATTTCTTTAACAGCAATGGAAGAGAAATATAATATTTGAGAACTTAGTGTAGGATTTAAACCGTTTTTCCACACCTCTCAAAAAAAACAAAAAAACAAAAAAAACAGAGAAACAGTGGTGGCATCTCCAAACTTGCATGTTTACCCCCAAATGGTTTGCCTAATGATAGGTTATAACCAAGTTATTATGGATTTTTTTTCCATTGCTATATTCTGTCCTAAACTGATCAGAAAGCACTGAGACATGGTGCTGCAATATATTTTGTATAACAACTATGGTAACACAAATGCATTTGTAGCTCAAGCGATATCGGACTCTGTTTGGAGAAGCCTACACCACACACCCTGTGTTTCCTGCAGCAGTGAACATCTTTAAGCTCACCAATGTGCACAGCATCTGTCAACAAATATCACTAGAATATTTGGCTCGTGTGCACACTATTTTAACTAAGTTATTAAAAACAATCGATTGCTTTTAATTTTTTTTTTTGAAAATTCGCCACCATCTGCACTCCTGACACCATTTGCATCCCTTAGAAATCGAGAAAAATGCAGAAATCAGTTTTTAGACATTTGTATGAAAAATGTTTTAGTGCAAAAACAAAGCCAATATCTCATTTTGCTGCAGGGAAAATTGAAAAATGTAAATATCGAATATACTCCATTTTAACTCCTTTTGCATCCCTTGCAAGTCGAATGTTATAGTGCAAAAACGAAGTCGATATCTTATTTCGCGGCAGAGAAAATTGAGAAAAATTATGAAAACTTAACAAAAATGATGGAAAACCCTTTTTCACACACCTCTACGCACTTATAAGAACATATCCTTAAAATTTCTTGCCTCTAACTTAAATATCCTGGGCTATTTATGAATCAAAATGAATCAGTTAGTCAGGACATTTGTCTATAAATACATACATACATACATATGTATATATATATATATATATATATATATATATATATATATATATATATATATATATATATATATATATATATATATATATATATATATGAGGGTTGTTCAACTGACGATGCAACATAGAGATTTGCACGCACATTTTTAAATGCTTAAATATTGGCTTCCCTGGTTATTTTAGAGCAAAATTGTGTTTGATTTTTTAAAAAGCACAGCTGCCATTAAGAATTAAGGGTTGGTGATAGAGAACGATAATGGAATGATGAAAATGGAAAATAATGACACAAATTTCTTAAAGAACATTTGCTTCACCGATGAGAATACGTCCGCCTCGAATAACAAGCCCAATGTTCAGAACTATAGGTATTTGAGCACAGTCAACAAACGAAAATTTATGGAAACCAGAACTCACTGTCCCCAAACAGTCAATGTTTGAAATGGAATTTTCAGCAGGCATATTATTGGACAGTTTTATATTGATGGAAATTTGAATGGAGAGGCTTACTTAGGCTTATTTCAGAATAGAATAGTACCTTCATTAAACAATGCTGTTAGGGAAAATCAAGAGATCTGGTATCAGATGGATGGATGTCTTGCACACAATACCCTTGCAGTGCAAGAATATTTACGCAATCGTTTTCAAGGTCCTATTATTGGGCCAAAGCATAACGTTTTATGGCCTCTCGCACCAAACGATTTTTCTTTGGTGCCATATTAAATAATAAATTTATACTAATGTTTGTTTTGAAAACCTACAACTTAGAAATGAAATTTCGGCAGAAAGCGATAGAATCACATAATACCAATTGAGCAATGTGAGATCTGAATTTTACAATCATTTGGCAGCTGATGGAGGATTATTTCAACATCTTACTTAACGGTAATTCCACACTTCTGTCTTGTTGTTTTCATTTTTAATATCTATGTGAAAAATAAAACAAAATAGTGCAATAGACTTCTAATATGATGCGTTTTAACAAGATCTTGCTCTAAAATAATAACCAGGGAAGCCAATATTTGAGCATTTAAAAACTCGTATGCAAATCCCTATGTTGCGTCGTTAGTTAAAGAACCATATATATATATATATATATATATATATATATATATATATATATATATATATATATAGATACATACATACATAATACCAATCAACTGTGAATTGATGTGAAATGGCGTACCCCTTTAATAAATGTTATTCTTATCAATATATGACTGCGATTTGAGCTAACCTCTCGCCATTTTTGTGTGACTACCTGTCTTCTGCTTGATTTAGAGCAGAGTGACTTTTGCATCTAGCTTAAAAGCTTCCAGTTGAAGATCTACCCAATTGTGTTACTCCAGTCTCTTTGCACTAGGTATATGGCTTATCCATACTTAAATAAGCAGCAGTACTTTCATTTTGATCTCCCACAGTTGTGATAGCTAATGCTGGAGTTATCACTGTGCAAGTACTTATTGACGAAAGTCTGCACCTGAGATAGTTTTCAAGTACTGAATCTTGGTTGCTAGGTGGTGTTATATCATGTCTACCACATTCAACACTTGTTCTGAAGAATCCTTGATGGTGCAGTGGTAAGCACGTGTGCTCTGAAACCACAGGTCCTAGGTTCAATTCCCAGTGGTAGTGTCAT